>JACEIK010005377.1:98256-111539 GCA_018107945.1 Datura stramonium | reverse complement strand
GTGTATCTCAGACAAGGTTGTTGTATCTCCTTTCAGTTATATTTCCATTAATGTGTTCAATTTACTTTCTTGTTGTATACTTGCATGTTTTAGTTTATTTACGCTTCCCGCATACTCAGTACATTTCAAGTACTGACTGCACGCATTTATGTTCTCTATTATTTCATGATATAGATTCAGGTTTTCAGGCTCAGTCTCGTGGTTAGATACACTTCATTCCCCTCTCAATTGCTTGTGGTGAGTCCTCATCTCTCAGGGACGCAATTTATATTTTCATTATGTTTCAATTTTCAGATTTTAGGAGTTAGCTGGGGGCTTGTCCCAGCAACTCATAAGTTTAGTAAAGGCTTTTAGACTTATTTAGATTCGGCATTGTATCAAAGTGTTGTTGCATTTGTTCTAATGTTTTTTTAATTAGACTCTTTCAATTAGCTTATGCTCAGTTATGTTCTGTTAGTTGTTTCTATTATTAAGTGATATGCTATAATTATGTCATGGGTTGACTTGGAGCCTCTCGAGGTTCCTTGTCCCGTGTCTTGATCCGGGCCAATGTTTGAATCGTGACAACAATTGACTGAGGCATAACATGCAAATAACCAATCCATGCCGAGGATAATATCAAAATCGATCATGACCAACTCTATTAAATGTACTGTGACAGGGAAATTTCTATATACTCGTTTAGCTATAACTGAGTCACCTACTGGAGTAGAGACTGAGAAGGGTTCTGATAAGATTTGGGGACTAACTCCAAAATAACTAGAAACATAAGACATCACAAAAAATAAAGTAGCTCCTGGATCTAACAATGCATAAACATCAAGGTGGAATACTCGTAGCATACCAGTGACTACATCTGGGGAGACCTCCTGCTCCTGACGGGATGCTAGGGCATAAAATCTGATGTGGCGTTGTCCGCCACACATACTAGTAGATGCCCCTAGCTGAGCTGGGCGTGGTGGTGGAGCTGCTAAACTGGAGGTCGGGCCTTGGCCCATATTATAACCCTTTTTATCTTGCTGGGCAATCTCTAAGCATATGTTCTGAGGCATAAGGTTGACTGACCCTTAGCCTACTCAATGCTAGACACTACTCCAAAAAATATATCCATCATTTTTCAACAAAGTTGAACCATTGTCTGTAACGAAGCTGACTCATAACATACATACATAAATTTGAATCATAACATGAGGAGTCTTGGCCCAAACCATATCACAAGCTAAAAATAGTGGGAGTCTAGACTCGAAAATTCATGTGGTAAACTAATACATGAAGTTTAAATAAATTATGAAACATACTTGATCATATGGGCTTGCCCAATATATGCACATGCTTGAAATCAACTTGATTCACTCTGAAAACATGAACATAGAAATGAGTATTTCAAAATCATACTTTCTTCATAAACATCTTATCATGCTTGTACACATACTTCATAGATCTCAACTTTCATGAATTTTCATAGTGTTACGACTCCGTTTTTAAACTCGCATTCAAAACGTTCCATAACTTGACAATTTTGTAAAAGATAGAGTTGTCACCTAATTATTATGGAAATTAGGAAACCATTTATAAAAAGAGTTTTAAAAGCCTTTACTTAAGACCAAAGTCTGAGTAAGGGTTCAAATAATTTTTTAAAGGTGTTAAGCACTTTAAAAAATCCGCAAATATGGTTACCGATGAATTTAAACATTATTAGTGGCTAAAAAATACTTTGTATTTTCCAAAGATGACATTTTGTAAATAAATGTATTAGCATCTGCAATTATTCATCAATTCAATTGTGAATTAATTCATAACCTTGGCTGAATGTGCACGGTTGATTGAGATTTTGAATTATATATATAACTCAACTTTTCAATCCGTTAGTGAAATTACTTATTTGTAATTCAAAAGATATAAGACATCTTTTAAGTCAATTAATGACAAGCGTATGATTTTTTAAAATAAAAATCTTTAGCTTTAAATGATTTTAAAATATTCTTTCCACACAGATCTGGAGAAAAAAACTTGTTTCTAAACAGTAAAGAAAAAAAAACTGATCCTTTTAGCATATTTTGTTATTAAAGGAAAGCTTCAACTATCCAACATATATAAATATGATTTGATATTAAATGAATACTAGCTCATTAGCCAACTGATGGCTGAAAATTTAGTATTTTTTTTTAAAATGATGTGCAACTGTATAGCCGTTAGTTGAAAAATAATAAATCGTTCTAACGCCTCCAAAGGCATTTACTCGGGATCCATCAGACTTAAATAAACCAAGTGTTAGTGACACATCCAAATATAAACATTAAATCCAAAGATTAGTAAAGAAAATAAATGAATAGATTGATTTGCACTTTCTTGGCCGAAATCCAATATATAATTGAGATACGGCCTTGGGCGCTAGTATTGAGATGCAAGCTGATTTTCTCTTCATGTTCGTTGGCATGGATACTGGGCTGACTCTGAAAATAATATTTGTGTTGAGCCGTTGGCCCAACAATATGCAACAGGATTTCGAATCCATGTGGATCCATAAGGGTTTCACGTGTATAAAAAATTTATAAAAAAAAAATTAGGGATCTGTGCCAATATAACTTAGTAAACTCAAAAAATCAGTCATTTCTAATGATGGTAAGGAACCGAGAAAAAACAAGGCATATTTGTCCAAGTAAAGAAAGAAGAAGAAAATTTACATTCCAACTTTCAGATAAGAGATATTGTGTGAGACTTATCATGCCATTTTACCTTTTAAGAGAAAATCCACAAACCTCGTGGAATCTATTGTGAATAAAATATTTAGTAAAATATAGGGGTAACATCAATCAATTATGGGGGAGAGAAAGAGAGAGAGCTAGTCATTCTGGAGTTTTAATTTCTAAACCATAATTCATCGGGGCCATTATTTGCTTCTCAATCCTGGAGTTTTAGTTTCTAAACCTCTCCCAATGGGCAGATAGAATGACCCATTAGAAGGTATCATGATTCATTTTTTCCACCTGTTTCCATTGGAATGATTTTGAATAGTTTCTAAATTACATCTAATGGCTCATCAGGACGAGTCTTTACTTCCTCTAATGAATCGTCAAATGGCTCATCAGTGCAGGAAAAACTTCAACAAGTTTATTGACTTTCTTGGAATATGTGACATAACAACTCATTACAACATCCGACACTCGTTCGCTAAGTCATTACAACTAGATCAAAAAGGGTTGCTGGTCTACTACGACTCACATGACTTGTCGTTGGTTCACACCATGACTCGTCACATGGTCATTTTGTGGTGAGTTGCAGATTTTTTTGCTGGTTTTCTACTCAATGTCTGGGGTTTGATCCTAGAAATTTTTGGGGTGTTACGGATCTTCAGACGAGGATTGATGATTGCAGATTATTCTTGATAAGAGAAGACTGAAAATATTGAAATCATTCATCAATTAATACAGTTGTTATCATATGTTTCATCCTCCTAGTCTTACTATCATCATGCTTCTAGCATTGCCCTACTCCTATTCAATGTCCTTGTTTTTCTTTATGCACAACTTTTTTTTTATTCATTATTAATTTGGACCTGATATAGAACACTATCTAGTAGTTGAATAAATGATTGTCTTTTTCTTTTAATTGACTCATGTTCGTGCTCTTTTTAATCTATTATGATGTTGAATGAGATCTGTATTTGATTGTCTTGGTGATAGCCCCAGCGGCCATAAATTGTTTAACTAATCTTCTTGACAAGTTAATTTAAAAAGTTGAAACAGTTTTTTAATGATGACAAAAGGGGGAAGATAAAGGTTGAGAAGTATTTATAATCCATTGGCCAACATATTTCATTCTAATGTTTCATACCTTAGTAGCTATAGGTAAAGATGGTTGATTGCATAAAGACAAGAGATTTGTCATCATCAAAATGCTGTTTTGATGATTGACAAAACGAGATGAAACATGTAAGTCAAGCTGCTTAATAGGTACACTATCTCAAGGAGCTGAGTTTGCAACACGATTACAAATAAATAAAGATAAGTATACAATAATCAAGGAACAAATGATAAAGCTACTTCACATAAACTCAAAGGAAACAAACATGTGATGAATTAAAGGGTTGGAGTTCGACTACATCACTAAGGAAGCAAGGAGGTAGACTTGAAGAAGGAGTCTCACTTGAAGTAGATTCGAGTTAATGTGGAGTTTGAAGTGAAGAACAACTCTCTGAAGAATTGTGCTTAAAAAAAAACGTAGTCACTGAGAGTAAGGTGGGCACTTATGGAGAGAAAAAGCTATTGAAAAATTAACTGCGTGAGTGATACCCAAAGAATAAAGGAACGCGTTAAAGAACCAGGCTCTAGTACAGAGTCAAGCTAAGAGTTAGCATTCCTGAATTATGAGTGTTTATGAGTTGAAATGTTGATGTTATCTTATTCAGTGTGTTATAAACTAAATTAGAATTATTTATCTTTAAATTGGGATAACTTAAAGACTTTGAAAGACATACCTTGGGAGGTTTGTGAGTTGTTAGGAATTAGAGTTTATAATTCCTCAAGTTACATAGGTTTGTCATTTATTGTTGAAAGGCTCATTGTGGTTTAGTAAAGTTGGGATAAGTTCTGTTGAGGTACAGGTTGTGACTTTTATACTTTTTATGAGCCAAGTGTTTTCACGTAAAAATAGTGTGTTCTTTACTTACTACTTTTACTTTTTTGTTGGAACATGTTAGGCAACCTATTTCACACTTAGATTAAAAGTTAAGTTAAATAACTAAACTCTAGATCGTGTATAATATCATAGTACAAATCAGATAATTTTTCATATACATATTTTTTATCTGTAGTAATTTTGAGATATTTAATTTTTTTCAATTCTTTGTAGTCTTAACCATTTTTATTAGTAAATTTCAGATTTACTATAATTTATATTTTGATCATAATAGCTTTTTCAATTTTTTTAATTTTTTTAATTTTTTTAATTTTTTTAATTTTTTTATTTTTTATGTGTCTGCTTATTTTATTTTGGGTTCATTTGGTTTTTGTTTTTTTTTAATATAATTTTATATGTGTAATATAAATTATATAATAAAATATTATTTGACACTGTTGATGTCATGATTCTTGTAGATAACATCGCTTTTTTTTAAAATCTTTACCATTAATTTATTCTACCAAATATTACTTAGATACTTTATATTATAAAAGCAAATTTAGACAATCGTTGGTAATTGAAATAAATAAAAGCAAGTGAACATTTAAGGATAATTGTAAATTTATAAATAACGAAATGTAAACATTGTTTTAAACTTATCATTCAAAAATCGTATTCAAGGGGTTAATTAACATCTGAATACTTGTATCAAAGTGGTAGTTAACTATGTACATCTCCCAGAAAAAATACATGAATTATTATTTTCTTTGAGAAAATCAATATATAAAACAGAAAATATTTAGTAAGATATGTTATATTTGTCTCAAAATGATTCTTAATAAATTTATTCAGATATTTTTACGTATGACATGTATGTGTATTACAAATGCTTTATACTATAAAAACTAACAATTATATTCTTCTTAATTCTATTCCTCCGGGGAGGTAGTACATGGTATTTTTTTCATTCACTTTGGAGAATGAAACCTGATTATTTGAATTTGCTAATTGAAATACAATAATTTATCAATTAAGTCATTATTTTGGTCAAGAACAAGGAGATGTTACTTCCAGAATATTTGTCAAATACTTTTCAAATTATTTCTACTCGGTGAGAAAATATCAAAGTTTTACTACTAAGAATAAATTTTCAATGCTATACTACTAGGAGTAGCTGATTCTTACTACTTCATAAGTAAATTTTAGAATATTTACTACTTTGAAAGTAAATTTCAAATTTACTATTGACAGTAAATTTTTTAGAGTATTTACTTCATGAGTAAATTTCAAATTTACTACTTCGAGAATAATTTCAGATTTTCTACTTTACAAGTAAATTTCAAATTTACTAATTCTAGAAGTAGCTTTAGATTTATTACTTTATGAATAAATTTCAAAATTTTACTAAGTATTGTCATATCTAATTTCAAAGATTGGATTTGTATTGGATGTATTTGTAACGTCTATAAAAAATTTCTATTTTTTGGGAGGAAATATAATCATCTAAACGCATTACTTATATCAAATTAAGATAGCTTCAAACCTCTTTTGATATATTGCTACTTTCGGGAGAAAATCGAGGTATGCATATAACATAGAGAATTTCTTAACATATTTTCAGTTGTAATTATAATAAGTCTATAAAATACTATCACTTTTAGTGATTATATATTTCTGTAAATTATCATTCTTATCCATTAATGGATATGAAATAATATGATCATATATTTTATTTTTCTGAAACAAATATGAGTCATGAATTACCAAATGAATTAATTAAGTCTTTCATTCATAAACAAAATTGATATCGTTATTGGTGAAGACATATATATCAAGAAATACTAAACTTTATTTCATGAAATCATATTCAATTTATTCTTATTTTATGAATATTGAGAGAAACAATTATCACCGTAGAGAATTCTTTTCCAAAAGAAACTATAATTTTTCTTTCCTCTGATTCCTATTTGTTATGCCAAAGGATGAAAGCTATTATCATCAAGTAAATTTTCCGTCTTTATCCATTTGATCCATCTGTATTAGTGATGGATCTAAAGCTTTGAGCAAGAGAGTTCATTATATTTAAAAAGTGAACGGTAAAAGATTTTGTTGAACAGGTTTGTTAAAAAAAATTTAATCTAAATATAATGTCAAACGGCTTCTTAAAAAAATGAAACTAAATATAAGCTAAATTATCATTATAAATTATATTAACAATATATTAAATAAAAATCAATACAACAATATGTTATATTGAAGTAATCTTTTTTTTTCCGAAAAAAAAGAAGTTAAAATACTAGTGTAAATGACATTTAACAGGAAAAAAGGCCAAAAAAAGAAAAAAACATAATCTAATTTTAAAAAGTACAAAATAATATACTTGGCGTGGAGGATATTTGTATTATTGAGTCACATACGCACTCATATAAGAAATATTTTATTATATAACAAATATTTTAATGTGAAGAGTGTCAGGAAGAAAATTTTCAAGCATTCAAGCTTTTAGCCTTTTTTTCAATTGGAAACGTAACTCGAGTACAGATACCTTGAAATATAAAGTTTACTGCAAGCTGCAATCAAACTTGTGACCTTAAGGAGATTATGGATCACCTTAAACATTGAGCTAGACACTTCGATTTTATCAAGAGAGTTCAAAATATAATATATATCAGATAATAAAAATTTTAATTCGATATACACAATATAATTTTATGATAAAAAAGTTCTAATTAAAAGTAATAAGTTTTATTAATTAAAATTTTGGATGATGATATGCACACTAGGTTGAAGAATTGGCTGTTTCCTTTCAATGAGTTTGTATGCTAAAAATATATTACTTTGATATGATTGTATCATTTTGATGCTTGTGTGAAGTCTCTGAAACAGTACTAGAATATTTAAATTGCGGGAGTGTTTCACTTATGATTAAAGTTAATAATTAGATTTAATGTGTAATTTAAGTAGAACTAACAAGTGATCTAAAATCTAATGATATTTTTGTAATGCGCGAACCCCATAAAATCGTTGGTGGATATTTGATACGGTGATTGCTGATTTTTTTAAATTAATATGTGACTAGTTTATAAAGCTATCAAATTGATATTCGATCATATATTTTTTCAAAAACTTTATTATCTTTCATGAAAGGATGTCACTTCAAATACCGTGACTTTTCATGAAAATCTGCGTATTATGTATAGACATGGATGTTGGTGAAATACCTGGCTTTTGTTGGCTGATAAATATGATGGTCAATTAATGAATGTCACGTTGATAAGTTTCGTTTACCATAAAAACTTGTAAGAGGAAGTTGTTCTTACAACTAACCTAATACTCAATTGAGTACCCCATAGCAAAATAGAATCTATTCAATATGAGAAATGGAAAGAAAGAAAATGCAACTTGAAATATTTCAAAGTGTGGGGGTTGTTTAGCTAGACTGCAAGTTTATAAACTCAAAAGTGTAAGAATTGATAGGATTGAAATAATCAGGTGTCATGCGGAAGGTAACACAGCAAACCTCAAAAGAGAAGACAAACGAGAAATACACCAAAAGAGGCACAATAGTTTAGGTTTAGTCAATCGACCTACATCCACAAGAGGAGATGAGCAATTCATTATATAAAAGATAATATAAAACATCGAGGGAAATAACCTTACAAGATTCACTCAGAATAAAAAGAGGTTCACATAATAATTATACTATCACTTGTGTCTCACAAATTCTCTCCCTAAATAAAACTCTCAAAGCCCTTATGACTACATTATGGATGCTACTAAGTTAGGAAGAAGGAGCCTCAATTTATAGAGTCTTAATACATTTTCCTATAGGAGAAAGGATTAGCCAAATATGAAAATTTTGTGTTTTCCTTTCAGAAAAAGAAAAACTCAACTATGGTAAGAAAATCAAGACAAAAAACCTAATAATTCTCCTCCTTGGCTTGAATTTCTGACAAAATAAATTTGTTCTATCTTCTTCATGTAATCTTCAACAATTGAATCTCCATCTTCAAATCTCCTCTATTAAATTTTTGTCTCTATATAAAGTAACACTTCGATAAAATTTCTCAAACAAAAATCTTCATTATTGTCAAAATATGTTGTGGCTAGAACTAAATCCGCCAAGATGAACACCGTTTGAACCTCGTTCTGATACCACTTGATAGGATTGAATAATCAGGTATCATATAGAAGCTAACACAACAAACCTCCAAGGATGGTAAACAAGAAGACAAATGAGAAATATACCAAAAGAGATATAATAATTTAACGCGGTTCGATCAATCCACTTACATCCACAAGAGGAGATGTGCAATTCACTATATAAAAGAGAGTATAAAATATCGACAGAAATAACCTCACAAGATTCACTCGGAATAAAAAGAGGTTCACACAAGAATTACACTATCACTTGTGTCTCACAAATTCTCCCCCTAAATAAAACTCTCAAAGCCCTTATGACTACATTGTGGATGCGACTAAGTTAGGAGGAAGGAGCCTTAATTTATAGAGTCAACACATTTTCCTAAAAGAAAAAGGATTAGCCAAATATAAAAATTTTGTGTTCTCCTTTTAGAAAAAAGAAAACTCAATCATGATAAGAAAGTCAAGACAAAAAACCTAACAAGAATATAGGACCCAAAATGAATATTGGGTTTATAGAATATGTCACTAATAGTAAAGCATATCAATTTCTGGTTCATAAATCAAAAAACAATAGTATTCATGTTAATACGGTAATTAAATTAGATAATGATGATTTTTATGAAAGTATTTATCCATATAAAAAGGAATATGAATCGTCTAGAGAAAGATCTAAAGACCTCGAAAAGAAAGAAATGTATTCCAAACAAGGAGAGTTCAAGAACAGAAAATGTCAAAGGACATCTACTTCCTTTAGTTCTGACTTTTTGACATTCTTAAGAGAAAAGGAGCCTCAAACTTTTAAGGAAACAGTGTCTTCATTAGAAGCAAATATTAAAAAGAGATAGATGATAGTGAAATAGAATCTATATTAAACAATTATTCTTGAAATTGATTGATCTTTCTTCAGGAAATGAATCTTTATGTTTCAAATGAATTCTCAAAAGGCAAATGAAAGATGATTACTTTATTGACAAATAAAAAGTAAGATTTGTTGTCAAAAGATTTAGACAACAAGAAGCCTTGATTATTTTGCCACATGCTCGCCAGTAACAAGGATTATATCTATTGAATCTTAACAGACTTGGAGGCCATATACGATACGATTTTTAAGTTCATCAAATGGATGTTAAAACAATCTTCTTTAATGAAAATTTGGAGAAAAATTTTATATGAAACAACTTGAAGGGTTTATAATTCCTAAAAAAGGAAAAAATGTGTGCCGACTTTTTAAGTCACTGTATGAACTAAAACAAGCACCTAAACAATAACATATAAAATTTGACCAAACAATGTTGTCAAAAAAGTTTAAAATTAATGAGTGTGATAAATGTGTTTATATTAAGAACATTTCAAATCTATAGTCATTGTTTATCTATATGTTGATGATATATTAATACTGAAAATTGCCAACATAAATGTTACGAAGCGTATTCTTGCTAGCAAGTTTGATAGAAAGACTTAGGAGTCACTGGTTTAATTCTAGGAATTAAATCCTACAAGTTTCTTCAAGGTCTAGCATTTTCTCAATCTTATTATTTCCAAATGATACTGGAAAAGTTCAAGTATTTGGACTTCAAAGTTATAAAAACACCAATTGATGTGAACCTTGCTCTTGCTAAGAATAAAGGTGAAAGTAAGTTCCAATTGAATTATGCCAGAGTATTGAAAACTTTGGTGTACATCAATTATAAACAATCAAATATAGTTTGTGCACAAGTAAACTGAGTCGTTATAATAATTATCCCAATCAAAATCATTAAAGAAATGAGTTTTGGAGTATCTAAAACTAACATACCCTAACTTACTTTGCATTACAACAAGTATCCCACATTTATTTAAGGATACAGTGATACAAATTGAATTATCGAATCAATTGAAACAAAATACACAAGATGATACATTTTTATCATTAGTATAGGAGTAGTGTCTTAAAAATCATCCAAACAAATATGTATCACCTACTCTACGATAGAGTCTGAGTTCATAACTTTAGATAAAATTGGTGAAAAAGCTGAATAGCTCCAGAATCTTTTTGGAAGACATTCCATTTTGGTCCAAATTGCTGGCTCCCATATATATGCATACATTGTGATAGCTAAGTAGCAATACAAAGGGTTGGGAACGTTACCTAAAATGAAAAATCTCGTGACATAGGATAAGAACATAATACAGTTAGACAACTACTCTTTAGGGAATTATAACAATTGACTGCGTAAAGTTAAAGGATAATGCATCGGATCTACTTATAAAAGGCCAAAATAGAGATGCGGTTGAGAAATTATCAAAGAGAATAGGACCATGGCCGAAGACAAGTTATTATGGCAGTAACTTACATAGAAGATTGGAAATCCCAAAATCTAGGTTCAAGGAGATAAATAAAGTTATGATGGATAGTTCAATATTATCAAAAATAATGTTAGTCCATTCTCGTGATGTAGATAATGTTCAGTACCAAGGATAAATATTACTATTTTTTTAATGATTTCTAAGTTTCATTTGGGATTATCAAATACTCCCTTTGTTTCAAATAAGTCGTGTTTTAGTATTTTCATTTTATTTTAAAATAAGTGGTGTTTTATATAATTAAGAAGACATTAATGATGTTCTTCCAATTTTACCCTTATTTAAATTGAGAGAGTTTTACATAATCAAGAAAATATTTAAGAGTTACATCTTTTTTCAAGATATTTATTAGGGGTAAGTGGATAAAAATATATTTTTCTTTCTAGGAATGAGTAGTTTCTCAAAGGGTGTTTCCGAGCTAAAAACACCACTTATTTTAAATCGGAGGGAATAGTTTATCTACATGATTACATATTTAGAAATCATATGTGTAGGTGTGAAGTGTAAGTCGCTACAAGGAGGATTTTGTAGGTTAATTCTCTATGCATTTATAAAATCATACGGTGTTCACGGCTAAAATGAACCAAATAATGAGAACCAAAGATGATTAAATGATTGATTGTGTGATTGGTTGTTTAGGTATACAAAGATGGTTCAAGTAGCAACTTTTATTTTTATTTATCAATTGACATAGACACAGGTTTTCATCCATTCAACAAGTCTGAGTCATCGTTAAGCCATCGACACAAGGCTTTCAGTTCAATTATTCACTCTTTTTATTTTTGCTACATATATAGTAGACATTTCAAATCACACTTGTTAAGAAAAACATACTACACATTATTCGAAATTCATATAATTATGTATCACTTGATGTGGTAAGCTTCAATATCTTTTGTGACACCAAGGACAAGTCCCATGAAAGTGTGCGGATCTGGCACATTAGCATTCTTCTTTTCATATTCCAAGATCCAAGTAATCAAATTGTCTTCACCTTTGGTTTCAACATGAGTAGTGATGTAAAATGATTTGTAATCCTCCAACAGATCTCCTTCAATAATTTTTTTTTTAATCAGCTTTTTTTCTTCATCAATTTCTTCAACTATCTCCTTTGCTACCTTCTTCTTTCCATCTGTTATATACAGAGAATTGAAACAGTAACTCTTTACATATTAAAATTTGTTCCCCCCTTTAACGTGTAGAAAGTACTCCCTACGGTCCGAGTGAGTATCATTTTTCCCAAGTACTTTTAGTGCAGATGATAGATTTATATATAAAATATCCACTAAATTCACAACAAATAGTTGGTATGGATCTATAATTTTAAAAATACAATATGATTCAAGGCTAAGAAGCTTAAAGATTGAATCTATATATAAAAGCTTAAATTCTAGATTCATCTCTATTTATGATCATTGCTAATAAATGATTTTCTTAATGATGGTGTCAAAAAACCTTAAACTACACTTATTTTATACTAGAGAGAGTACCAAGAAACAAATGTTGACAATATAACCAGGGGAAAATCTAGCCCTTAAAGTATGGGTTCACTGGTATTCAGTGATTTTTATTCATATCTTATACATATTTATATTGAAAAATCCATAAATATTTATAAATAGATAATTGTGAACGCAATTACTATTTTATGTTAACTTAGATTATTTATAGGAACTCATAAACATTAAATCTCGAATCGACTTCTGTAACAATCAGTTGAAATGGTATAGTAGAGGTGGTGACTTACCATGGAAGAAGTTCCAAAAATTGATAGAGCCAACAGTTCCCCATTCACCTTCATGAATGTCCACACTTTGTACTTTATCTAGAGACATGCTTGAGAGATGATGTGGTCTTCCCCTATATACCTCATGAAACACATCTCCATCACACTTGATGTTTATCTGCCCGACCAACTTTCCTTTAAGGCTCATCTTGATCTCTCTTTGATGAAATGATATAATCACAAAGTTATATTAACAAGTTGTGTGTGTGGTTCATCATTGCATGATTCTATGCTCTTTTATAGTTGGCAAGGCCAATATGTAGTCTAGACTCTAGACTATAGACTATAAGTTTATGTTATTTCAATCATTTTTATCGAAAAAGTACTTATCAACATCATTTTACTTAACATACTATTTGTTTATTATCAATTTTAGTACTTTATACAC
>JACEIK010005377.1:75728-86616 GCA_018107945.1 Datura stramonium | reverse complement strand
GTATTAGTGATCTTCATTAATACCAGAAAGTACACATGACAGTGCCAACAGTGTATGGACTTACTGCACTTATATCCTCTAAACTACAATCTATACATATACAGAAAACCAAATACTAGCTATAGCTCTATACATCCTATCTATACCTTACTACATCTAACTATGGAAAGCCTTCGAGATGCTGCAATACTGGTGTCCATCTTGCCTTGGTTCTTCCTTTCATGTGTATATGCAACAGAATCTCTTTCAGCATCCTCTCAGCTTTTGTTCTTACTTTTTGGAATCTGATCTTGTTCCTTTCTCTCCAGAAGAGATATATCAACATAGCAAATGTAGGACAACTGATTTTAGCCAGCCCATTCTTCCTCTTGGCCATACCAGTTGCCCATTTCAACTCAGTGTCCCAGTCTTGAGTTTGTCTTATCACTCCCAGCCAACTGCATAATCTAATCTACAAAGTCCTAGTAAACTGACAATCAAAGAACAAATAAGAAAATGTCTCAACTGCTCCACCACAGTAAGCACACTCATGAAGTGCTTGTATCCCAAATTTCAGCAGCCTATCCACCGTTGCTGCCTTTGTTGGACAACTAACCATAGAATAAACTTGAACCTGGGATGAATACTACTTTGAAGAGTAAGACTCTTCCACTCTACTTTTGCATAATCTAGCATCATAATAATGTACCATTTTTGTACAGAAAAGACCTGGCCTATCATCATGGTGGAAAAAGTTCCTAGTATGGTTCCTTTATACTGCTAACTCCTCAAAATTAGCTCCCTTGATGCCAAGATTTTTCTCACAACCCAAGAAGCATTCTAGGGTATCTAGACTAATTCATGAGGATTTGTTTTTATGAAATAGCTATGGATCCATTGGATCCATAAACAATCCTTCTTCTTTGCTATATTCTAGAGATTCTTAAGGATGGACGCCTTGTTCCATAAGCATAGGTTGATCATATTTAAGCCCCCTATTGACTAGGGTTTACATATTTTGTTCAAGAAACAGGGATTTCTTGGGTAAGTTCACTACTCCAGTCCACAAAAATGTTCTACAGATCTTCTCAATAGTCTTTATGACTTTCTTAGGAATGATAAAAATCTGGGACCAATATGTTTATACTCCAAAGGGTCCTATCTTGATCAGTTGTAATCTCCCTGCATAAGATAATAGTTTGGCTGCCAGCATGTGACCTTTGTTGTGATGTTCTCAATCAAGGGCATATATTGATGATACTCAGTTTTTGTAAGGCCAAAGATACTCCCAAATACTTGAAGGGGAGAGAACCTTCAAGAAAACTAAGTTCCTCCACAATAGAAGCTTTCACATAACCAGTAACTCTAGCCAAATAAATGCATCTTTTATCTACATTTACTTGTAACCCAAAGGCCTTTGGGAAATCTCAAGAAAGCTTCATGTATGAGTTTAACTGAAATAACATCAGCTCTACAAACCATGAGCAGGTTATTTGCAAAATAGATATGGACACTGTCCAACTTTCTGCATCTAGGATGAAAGTTGAAGTCACCATTAACTGCAGGTTAGTTTAATTTCCTTACTAGATATTTCATGGCCAAAATAAACAAAAAGGGGACATTGGGTCCCTTTGCCTGATGCCTCTATTAGCAGTGAAGGGCTTAGTAAGTCCTCCATTCAATAGCAATGAATAGGACATTGAGGTAATACAAGTCATTATCCAGGTCATAAACTTAGCAGGGAACCCCAGATCTATCATTAACTTCTTCAGAAAATCCCACTCTAAAGTGTCATAAGCCTTCCTGATATCCATGTTTAACACACATCTAGGTGATATTCCTTTCCTATTATAACACTTAAGTATTTCATAGTTAAATAGGATATTATCTAGAATGCTTCTACTCTCCAAAAATGCAGAATGAGATCTACCAATGGGTCTACCTATAACCATTTTAATTTGCCAGTCAATACTTTTGCAATAATTTTATACAAGGTGGTGCATCATGCTATAGGTCTGTAGTCTTTGACCCTAATAGGATTTGGAACTTTAGATACTAATGTCACAATAGTAGTGTTTATACTAGGAAGAAGTGTACCAATATGAAAGAAGTGTTGGACTACTTCGAGAATGTCCTTCTGTACCACTTCCCAATTTCTAGTGAAGAACTCAATAGGAAACCCATCAACCCCTGGTGCCTTATCATGTGGCATACTCTTTATAGCAGTGATGATCTCCTCAAGTGACATCTCTTTAATTAGATCCTTCAATTGTTGGACAGTTAAGCAAGGACCAACTCTAACCACTGAAGAATTTAAACATGGTAACTCATCAACAATAATACCTATTACGCCTATAAAAACAATAATAACCTCATCTTCTATAGCTTATGGATCAGTGAGTTTAACATCAACCTCAGTATAAATGGAGGTAATAGCATTGTGGCTACATTTTATCTTCCATTGAGCATGAAAATATCTTGAGTTGACATCCCCCCCCCCAATACATGTAGCCCTAGCCTTCTGCCTTAAAGCTTGTTCCTCAATATCACTCCACTTCTCTACTTCAAGCTGCAGCTGTTTCTCCTTCTCTAGCATATTTGTACAAAGTGGTTGACCTTGAATCTGCCCTTGTAAAATATCTAGCTTATCTCTTGCTAAGCGCAGTCTCTACTTTTTAGAATCCATATACACATTTATATCCTTCAGTTGATTTTTAGATTATTCAGCTTCCTCCAAACATTCTAAATTGGATGACCATGAAGATCCTGTGTCCAGACATTCTGAAGGAGAGTCTTGAAGTTAGAGTGGTCCATAACATTTGCATACTGTCTAAAAGGTCTAGATGCAAGGTTATCTATTGAGTGCATCTAGTTAGAATGGGTGAATGGTCAAACACTGAAGGGTTAAGGAAATCAGCCTCCACATGACCATATAGTTGCAGCCATTTATAATCCCCAAGAGCCCAATCAATCTTACTATGAACTCTGTGATCGTAATTTTGCTTATTGCCCCATGTGAAGTTCCACCCCTTCCTTATCAAGGGTGTTAATTGCATAGTATACAATAGCCTTTGAAATCCTTGGATCTCTGCTTATATGACCAGTGATCCCATTCCATCTTCAGAGCCTATAACATTGTTAAAATAACCACTTACTAGCTATGGAAGCTGATATTGCAAGTGTACATGTGTTTAGGCAGTCCATTGCCTATCTTTATTCAGACTCTCATTCATAGCATATACAATTATGAGGTAGATTGTCATATTAGATCCAGGCTCTTCCACTACACAATGGGTAAACTGATCCTGGACCTCTATGATATCAACCTTAAGGCGAGTCCTCCATAAAAGCCATATTCTGGCATTTTGAGCTCCAACATAGTTGCAATAAGATCTCCATCACTGAGCCATCTCTGCATGATTGCTAGCATTCTCGGTTCCTTCACTCGTATTATCAAACAACCAAACACATCAATTTTATGCTTAGCAAGAAAGAGTTTCACCTCTTTTTGGTTAAAGGACTTATTCAAGCCTATAATATTCCACATGGAAATAATCATGGAGGGGTGAATGGCGAGTTTCTAGCACTATGCACTTCTTGTTCCACTACATTATCCTTCAGCCGCAACCTGGTTCTGTAAGATCCCTGCTATAGCTTCCTTTTCCTACTCATTTTACAAACCCTCTGTGTCTATCTAAGGAGTAATAAGAGCAACAATTCTCCATTCTTTCCTACGTACCTTCTTCATAGCCTTAATAGCAATACAAATTTTTGCATAAGGTACCTAGGAAGGTTTTGCAGGAATATCTACACTTACGATTGTATCCAACCCAATTTTTTTATAATATCAACATTTATCGATTTCATGCCCGAATTGAAGACATTCATTACAATTCATTGGCCTTCATTCATATTCAACACTCTGCTCCCACAGACCAGTTGGTGTCTCAATATGAATCACTTCAATCAATGGTTGTGAAACATCTACCTCAACCAATAATCGGGCATACGATATCCTCTACGAAGTTGATTTGATTATATCTATGCGTAACGGCTTCCCTACATCACTTTCCAATTTACTCAATGCATTACTGGACCAGTATCCCATCGACAATCCTGGGAATTCCACCCACAATGGAACTAATTGAGCACCTCTTGATCAAATTCAAAGTTCAGTTCCCAATTTTTCAAAATAAAAGGACAATTATTTAAGTAATATGGACCTCGGTCAAGCATCATCCTCTTATCTAGCTCAGATGCAAACTTAATCAGGAAGTAGTCGTCATCGTGAAGCAGTAACTTGGTCTTAAACTCACTTCTCCATACTTTAGTCACATATTCCTCCATTTGCTTCTCAGTTGGTGTACTGCCTAGCAGGTATCCAATTAGGTCATTTTTCCACTACTTATTTTGGTCCTTAATATCATCTTCGTCAATTACCGCAGTGATAACTCCCTCCTTCACTATCGGGGGTATGAAGGTCAAAGTTCTACATGCATTGTGATTATCTCGTATAGGCTCCATCGAGTCAGCTAGCGAATGGTTAGTTGAATTACCCATATCAAAGAAGTGCAATCTGTGAATTGGTGGCTCTCTACTAGGTGCTTTAGCTGACTGAAGTTTCACTTCATCCTCTAAACTACTCATATTAGTCTCCTCATGTATAGTGTGAAAGCCCAACGGTGGAAAACTCCTTAGCATAAGAAGAGGGAGTTGGCATAGAATGCCAAACGCCAGGGTGACTATTGTGTGGGATTTTGCTGGCGTCTTTGATCGGAGCTTCATCAATGGCGAGAGTGGATCATAATACCAGCCTGCTAACATGTACCAAAGTTATCGATGATGTGCCTAACATGCGTTGTTTGGTTTGGGCATTATTTAAGTTAATAACATGCATTTATAAGTGTAACATCCTGTGTTTTCTAGTTAGGTTTGAACCCATTAAATACTTGTGGTTAGTCTCCGATGGTATAATAAATTTGTTACATCTAAGATAAATTGTTCTTTAAAATTGATTTGGGGTGGAAAAAATTTCCTAAGGCTAAAGCAAGTTGAAAAGTGTAAGAAAAATAAAAAAGTTCAATTGGATTTGCATAAGTTCTTTATTCAAGCGTATATAATTCGTAATTGATTAAGAATCTTGGAGAAGTTTGTTCCATGAAAGTTGTAGCCCTTTGAAATATTTTTCCAACGTATAAATATCAAGCCAATCCGAATTATATGCAAAAAGTTATGGACAATTATTAAATGTTGTCTAGGTGATCGTAAATCGGATATACAACTTGTATACCAAATATACCATTGTATATTGGACTGTAAATAGGAAGATAAATCTCAACCCAATGGAATCGACTTGCGAAGCTGACATATGGATGGTATGTCAAAGGTATATCCCGTATATGGTGGCGTACATGACATACATATCATATATCAGATATACGAATCATATATCAGCCATATACCAGATATATATCGAGCATATACCAGTATATATCTGAAGCATTTATGCCACTAAAGTTGACATACGTAGGTAAAAAGTATAACCTGTATGGCGTCCGTAGGTCAAAAATTTTCAAAAAACCCAGAGATACCAATTTTTGAGCAAATTTTTCGTTCCACTTTGTTTTTGGTTGTTTTTTTAGAAAGAAAACACCCTACAACTTCCTCTAATCATCTAAGTTGAGTTTCTAATCAATTTTCATGATTATTACGTACATTAAATTAACAAGGATTAATACTAGAATCATCATCCTAATCCTTAGATTTAAAGAATCGAATTCAAGAGTGATTGAAGAAAATTTTTGGGGAATATTCGTGAGGTAAGTTTCTTGATTAATTATTGTGATTAAAGGGATAATTAGGGTTTGTGTAGCCTATTGAAAGACTTTATTAACAAGGGTAATTCTTAATTGGTCATCAACATAAATTTTGCTATAGAATCCTATTTTTCCAAAAAGATAGGAATTCATGAGATTTGATCAAAGTTTTAAACAATATCATCAAAGTTGATTGTAGAGTCATCACTTGACATTGTTGGACATGTTTAGAGAGTTTTTGGAGATGTTTAAGGTATGTCTCTTTTTGAACAAACTATATGTGTGTCGAACAAGCTCGCATCGAGTCTTCATATTTTTATTTATATTATATATACATAAAAACATGTTTTGGTCCTATGAATGGAATTTGTTGAAAAATATTTAAAGTAATGATTTTTTTACATGGTTTTGATCCATGAATGAACTATTGATTTGACATATGATTTAATTGCTTAAACATGGTTTCAAAACTTAAGTAATGATTTTTATATACCTCTATCAATGAGATGGAAAAATTTTTTGAAATAGTTTTTTGGCTTTTATACCATGACTTATGATTTATTATTTTTCAGGTGATATGTCATGATTTGGAAAAAAGTTATTTGAATTATCCCTTGAGAGGACACTTTGATTAACCCTACTACAGAGTATACTTTGATTACCCCTTCGGATGACTTGTTTGGATTACCCTATTTTGGAATAAGTTGTTTGGGTTACCCCTATTTTATGATGACTTATCTGGATTACCCCTATTTTGAGATGACTTATTTAGCTTACCCTTATTTTAGGATAATTTATTTGGATTACGTTGAATTGTTTCATTATAACTATTTATTTATTTATTATCATGAATATTTTTATTGTATGAACTCTTATCCCATGATATTCACTGAGTAACCAGTACATGTATATGTCATCCACTTGAGCTTGTACATGTCATTAACCTATGCAGCAGTTGCCCGACTGTGCACTCAGATGAACCTTCCAGATTTTCAGCAATCTAAGATGGGAGAGGACCCACAGGAGTTTGTGGATGAGATTAGAAAGATAACTCGGATTATGGGTGTCAGCTCCTCAGAGAGTGCTGACTTCGCTGCCTACGAGCTAAAAAGGGTGTCCCAGATCTAGTACAAGCAATGGAAGGAAGGGAGGCCAGCGGGAGCAGGACCACTGGAATGGGAGGAGTTCACTATAGCCTTCCTAGACAGATTCTTCTCTCAGGAGCTCAGGGAGGAAAAAGTGGCGGAGTTCATGAACCTGAGACAGGGAAATCGGACAGTGGAGGAGTATGCACTAGAGTTCACCAGACTTTTTAAATATGCTACAGGGATGGTAGCCGAGCCAAGGGCTCGAATGCTAAAATTTGTTAATGGGGTGTTGAACCTGGTCCTCAAGGAGTGCAGGACAACAATGCTGATTAAGGATATTGACCTCTCCAGCCTCATCGTTCATGCTCAACAGATTGAGGCAGAGAAACTGAAGGACATGGAGCGGACGAACAAAGGGGAAGGGACTGGCCAATCAGATTATGGCCACTAGAGGCCTGGCGGTAGTAGCTACCCGCAGCAGCAGCAGTAGAGGGCTCCAACACCCAACTTAGCCAACGCCCCTACCTTTCAGTCCCACCAGGATCGGAGGGGTGGAGCATCTGGTTCTCAGTCCCATAACTACAGTGCCAGCAACAGGTATCTAGCTTTCCCTAAGTGTGGAAAGAACCACCCAGGAGAGTGTCTTCAGGGTCGAGAGGGTTATTTTGGTTATAGACATCTAGATCATTGACTCAAAGAATGCCCGTCAGCAGGACGGGGCAGAGCACAATCCACCACTTCAACAGCTCCACAGGCCAACCAGCTCAGCAAGCCAACACTTTAGGTACGGATGGCGGTCAGCACCAAAATCTTTTTTATGCATTATCATATCGTCAGGATCAGGAGAGCTCACCTAATGTGGTCATAGGTATGTTACGTCTTTTCCATCTAGATGTATATGCCTTACTAGATCCAAGAGCCACATTTTCATTCGTGACTCCCTATGTAGTAGTCCAGTTTGATATCAATCCAGAGGTCCTCTAAGAACCATTCTCAATATCCACCCCAATTGGAAAGTCAGTTAGAGTCAGCCGGATGTATAGAAACTGCCTAATCTCAATCTTAAATAAAGTCATTCTAGCTGACGTTGTAGAGCTAGACATGGTTGATTTCGACCTCATTCTTGGCATGGATTGGTTACACTACAGTTATGCCTCAGTCGATTGCAAAACTAGGGTCATCAGGTTTCAGTTCCCCAATGATCCAGCTCTTTAATGAGCAGTATTCAGCTCCAAAGGGTCGGTTATTTCCTACCTTAAGGCCCAAAATCTTATTTCTAAGGGATGTATCTATCATCTAGTTAGGGTCAAAGATTCTAACTCTGAGACCCCAACTATCCAGTCAGTCCCTGTTGTCAGTGAATTTCCTGATGTGTTTACCGGAGTTCCTCCTGAGCGGGAAATAGATTTTGGTATAGACTTTCTCTTAGATACTCATCCCATCTCCATCCCTCCTTACAGAATGGCTCCAGATGAGCTTAAGGAGTTGAAGAAGCAGCTAAAAGACCTTCTCAATAAGGGTTTTATCAGACCAAATATCTCTCCCTGGGGTGCTCTAGTACTATTCATGCGAAAGAAAGACGGTACCCTCAGAATGTGCATTGATTACCTTCAGTTGAACAAGGTCACAATCAAGAACAGGTATCCCCTACCAAGGATTAACGACTTGTTCGACCAACTTCAGGGAGTCAGCTGTTTCTCCAAAATAGATCTCAGGTTAGGGTATCATCGGCTAAGGGTCAGAGAGTGTGACATACCGAAGACAGCCTTCAAGACTCGGTATGGTCATTACGAGTTTGTGGTTATGTCCTCGGGACTAACAAATGCCCCTACATCTTTTATGGACCTGATGAACAGAGTCTTCAAGCAGTATCTGGATATGTTTGTCATTGTATTTATCGATGACATTCTGGTATACTCTAGAAATGAGGAAGAGCATGTTGATCACTTGAGGATAGTGCTTCAGACACTCAAAGACCGCCAGTTGCTCGCCAAGTTTCATAAATGCTAATTCCGGTTGAAGTTCGTGACTTTCCTGGGTCATGTGGTCTCGGGTGAGGGTGTTCAGGTTGATCCTCAAAAGATAGCAGCAGTGAAAGACTAGCCCAAACCTACCTCCTCAATCAAAATCAAAAGTTTCTTAGGTCTAGCCGGTTACTACTGATGCTTTATGGAAGGCTTTTCTTCTATAGCATCCTTTTTGACTAGGCTAACTCAAAAGAAGGTGAAATTTCAATGGTCAGATGCGTGTGAGAAGAGTTTCCAGGAGTTAAAAACTCGACTCACTACCGCTCAGTGTTGACCCTACCGGAAGGATCAAATGGGTTTGTAGTATATTGCGACGCTTCTAGAGTTGGACTCGGTTGTATTCTGATGCAGTAGGGAAAGGTGATAGCCTACGCCTCCAGATAGCTCAATATTCATGAAAAGAATTATCTGACTCATGACTTGAATTTGGCAGGGGTTGTGTTTGTGTTGAAAATATGGAAACACTACCTGTATGGGGCTCACATGAATGTTTTCACTGATCACAAGAGCCTTCAGTATGTGTTTAATCAGAAAGACCTAAATCTTCGTCAGAGAAGGTGGTTGGAGCTATTGAAGGACTATGACATGAGCGTGCTATATCACCCGGAAAAAGCCAATATGGTGATTGATGCCCTGAGCAGAGTGTATATGAGGAGCGTGACTTATGTTGAGGAAGGCAAGAAGGAGCTGGCAAAGGATATCCACAGATTAGCTCGGTTGGGAGTACAGTTGGTGGATACAACTGAGGGTGGAGTAGTTGTGCAGAATGGATCAGATTCCTCTTTGGTTGTTGAAGTTAAGTCTAGAAAGGATGAAAATCCCATACTACTTAATCTAAAGGAAGTGGTTTTCAGAAAAGAAGTTGAGGCTTTCTCCAAATGGGAGATGGTGTACTCCATTACCAGGATAGATTGTGCATACCGGATGTGGGTGATTTGAGACAACAGATACTGGTTGAAACACACAGCTCGAGATACTCTATCCACCCTGGTGCTACTAAAACGTACCGCGATTTATAGGATATTTACTGGTGGAACGACATGAAGAGAGACATCACTGAATTTGTAGCTAAGTACCCAAACTTCCAGCAAGTCAAAGTAGAGCACCAGAGACCAGGAGGTATGACTCAGGAAATCAGCATACCCACTTAGAAGTGGGAAGAAGTGAATATGGATTTTATTATGGGTCTACCTCGGACTCGTCGGCAGCATGATTCTATCTGGATGATAGTATACTGAATGACTAAGTCAACATAGTTCCTCCCAGTTAAAACTACAGATTCAGCTAAGGACTATGCTAGGATTTATATTCGGGAGTTAGTTAGACTTCATGGGGTGCCCTTGTCCATTATCTCAGATAGAGGTACCCAGTTCACCTTTCACTTCTGGAAGTCCTTTCAGAAGGGACTTGGTACCAGGTCAAGCTCAGCACAACTTTTCACCTACAGATAGATGGACAAGCTGAGTGGACTATTCAGACCCTAGAAGATATGTTGAGAGCGTGTGTGATCGATTTGAAGGGAAGTTGGGATGATCACTTGCCTCTCATCGAGTTTGCATACAATAACAACTACCACTCCAATATCCAGATTGCCCTGTTTGAGGCATTGTATGGCAGGAGGTGTAGATCTCCTATCGGGTGGTTTAAGGTTGGTGAAGCTACTTTAATTGGGCCAGACTCGGTTCATGAAGGTATGTAGAAAGTATAGCTCATCTGAGAAATATTGAAAACAACTTAGAGCTGTAAGAAATCTTATGCTGATGTGAGGAGAAGATAATTGGAGTTTGCTGTGGATTATTGGGTTTATCTGAAAATTTCACCCGTGAAAGGGGTAATAAGATTTGATAAGAAAGAAAAGCTCAGTCCGAGATATATGGGTGTCACGCCCCGCCTTGGGGGGTATGACTGGCACCTGGTGCCCTAGAAGGACCTAGACTACTAACTGGTGGGCCAAGGCACATCTGGTGCCTGGCTAGCT
>JACEIK010005377.1:28014-52083 GCA_018107945.1 Datura stramonium | reverse complement strand
CCATGTCCCTAATATATATTTAGTTATTAAGGGCAATTTCAAGCCAAAATTGCAACTGCGAGAATATGAATGACCACAATTTTTGACCAATGGCAAAATTAAATCATTTTACTCAAAACCACAATTAAGTTTTGGAGCAAATCCTATCCTTTTCCCAATAATATTTTTCTCCCACTATTTTGGAGATAATTAAATTATTGAAATAAATTCACACATTATGTAGCCAACTATGGTCATATGGTTCGATATTAATAAACTAATAGAAATTAAATTTGACTATCTCTATTTCTATCTCACACACATACCGTGCAGGTTAGAAGTCCTAGATCGATTGAAGGATGAATAATTGGTATTCTTAGTATGATTTTGGATAATTGTCTTGTAAATTGAAGGGCTAAAAAAATATTTAAAGTGTTCTGATTTTTTGAGTTTTTTATTCGAATTATTAAGTGTTTTTTTTTTAACTGAACTATTACTAAATGTTATCAAAATACACCTCAATAATCAATTATTTATTTTTTCCTACCTAAAAAACAAAAATAGAAAATAACTGATAGTTTAGGTATATAAATATTTGGTGATAGTTCAGGTATGAAACTTACATACCTCATAGTTCATATATATGAAATTCAAAAAAATCATAATACTTTAAGTATTTTTTTTCACCCTTCTTATCCGCGCAAGTGTGTTATGATTCTGATTTTTGAGAGAACCTTAGCCACAGGGTACATAACATGAGTCCCATCAACATGTGATCTTTACTATTATACACAAGCTAGTGTTACAACTTCAAAGATAGGTAAGTTCTCTTTAGCTCACCTACTTAGTAGGGATATCTAAGTAAAAATATGTGCTAGAATATGTTACACAATAAAGAAAGTTTTTGTCAGATTAAATTAGGAGTTATTTTGTTGAGAAGATGAACTAACAGACATTTCTTCTTACCAACCACAACCAAACCCTAATTCTCCTTTATATTTTTTACATTCACATATCTATATAAACTTGTTCAGAGTGAAGCATAATGCATAATCAATCAAAACATATTAAAGAAAAATTACTAGTCATCAAGCATTTATCACCTTTAACAATGGCATATCACTACAACTCCTCTTTTTTCCTGTCATCACTTATTACATTGTCTTTAACAAGCAGCTATCTAATTCAAGTAGAAGCGCGTCATCTTCTTGAAGTAATTCTGCCTGAGCTTCCTAAGCCCGAATTGCCACATTTGCCGGAAATCCCAACTCTCCCAAAGCCTGAATTCCCGGAAATTCCAAAACCTGAGCTACCAACTTTGCCAAAGCCTGAATTTTCACATTTACCAGAAATCCCAACTCTCCCAAAGCCTGAATTCCCTGAAACTCCAAAATCCGAGCTACCAACTTTGCCGAAGCCTGAATTGCCAAAAATCCCAAAGCCAAAGTTGTCAGCATTATCAAAGCCGGAACTTCCAACAAAGCCTGAATTGCCAAAAATCTCAAAGCCAGAGTTGCCAGCATTACCAAAGCCTGAACTTCCAACAAAGCCTGAATTGCCAGAAATTCCAAAGCCAGAGTTGCCAAAAATAGCAAAGCCCGAGCTTCCAGCATTGCCAAAACTCAAGATGCCTTCCATACCTACACCTGAATTGCCAACTTTGCCAAAGCCAGAAACCCCTAAAGTGCCTCAGAAGCCTTGAGCACGTGGCATATGACACTCTCTTTGCCACATTGAAGCAGCATTCTTTGGATGTTACACTTCTCTTGCAGCTTAGCCCCTTTGAAACTATTAATTAAGTGATTTTTCTGTTATCAGTTGCAGATTTCCATTCAGAAGAACTATTTATGTAATTTTTCTGTTATCAGTTCATTACTGTATCGTTTCCAGTGACATTATTCCTACAATCTTTATATCTTTGTACTAAACTTATTAATATATTTGAGATTGCCTTTTACCTATGATGATTTTAGTTTGTTTTCTTTATCAATTTTATACTTTTAATTCCCTCTTTCTTTCTGGTGACGAATAGAGTTAAATTTGTAGTTCACATAATCTCCTAAGATTAGTGAAGGCGATTTTCATGAGCTGATGCATACCAAAATCCACTGTTACATTACGCTCGGAAATTTTAGCCAATGGAATATTATCAATTTCATAAGCAGTCAATTAGTTTCTAAATAGTATTTTCTCACTGTCTTTCAAGATTAATACAAGATAAGATTTCAAGGATCTTGTTGTATTGTCCTAATGTTTCTGCAAATGGGAATCTCCTTTTTTCAAACACAATAAAGTTTCTTTAAACACCTTTTGTACTTGAAATTTTCACTGATATCACTTGACAATAACTAAGCCTTTTATCTAAAACTCAATATGACATTAATTTTGGGGGGGAAAGGCGGCCGAGTGCATCTCTACATGCACATACAGAGAATATCAGGAATGAAATAAATTCCGAAGCATAGTGTAGACCCTGCTGGAAATAGATATTTTTTTCATCACAAATCAATTGAAAAGTTATGTTATACAATATAATTTTTTGCTCTCATTTCCCACCGAACCAGTTCATTGAGAAAAGCATGGTGGGAAACAGATTCTCGCTGAAATAGTGGGAAGCTTCATGATTTTTCCATTTGAAAACATTATTATTTTTCTTTTCTCACCGATTTAATCAAAACATCTGTAGGGATAGCCACTCAATATTTTTTTAGTAGAAAATTTCAATGAAAAAATAATGATTTTTTAGTAGTGAGAAAATAAACGAAAGCTAGATTTTTCGTTTTCAGCATCAGAAATCGTCAAATAAATGAATAATTGAATGTTGATTCAAATCCTAGAGTTTACAGAAGATCTTGTTACACAACTAGGTAGCACTTCAAACAGTAGGCTGCCTGCAACTTTTAGACCCGAGTTTTAGGAATTGTGACTTGTTAACATCCTGTCGGTAGTAAGGCCCAGGTGATGGGTTAGAGATGGCCCAGGCAGGAGTTATAGTCGAACATGATGCTTGGTTGATGTCTTTGATTAAGAAAAAAACAAGTTATTACCTTGCTATCAGCTAAAACTTAATTTTGATATAATTATAAGTGTTTGATCCTAATAGTACTATGTTGCCATTGTCGGGGCATATATATGAAGGTTCCATAAAAATTGCTCAATGACTAGTCTAGAAAACTACCAATTAGAGAGGATTTTACTTTAGGTAAATGACCACTAAGCAATGGAGGTTCTCATGTTTCTATAACTAAGTACTAGATTAAACATACAATCACATATACAACATTATGGATTAAATTAGGAGTTGAAACAGATTACTTGTCATCTTGCAGTGTTACAAACATAAAGAAATTATGTGAGTTCTCATTAGATTACCTACTAGAAGACCTTTGTTATGTTATGACTAGCTTGTTGGAAGATCAACATAAAATAGGTAATAGTTGTTATATATGCATGTATAGTTTGTACATTTTAAATTAATTAGGAGGTTATTGTTGAGAAGATGAACTAACATACATTTCTTCCTACCAACCATAACCAAAGCCTAATTCTCCAATTCCTATTTTCCACATCCACATATCTATATTAACTTGTTCAAAGTGAAGCATAAATCATAAAACTTATTAACTAGTCATCCAGCATTTATAACTTCAACAATGGCTCATCACCAGAACCCATCTTTTTTCTTGTTATTACTTGTCACTTTGTCTTTAACAAGCTGCTACACAATTCTAGCAGAAGCACGCCATCTTCTTGAAGTAACTCTGCCGGAGCTTCCAAAGCCTGAATTGCCACATCTTCCGGAAATTCCAACTTTGCCAAAGACCGAATTCCCTGAAATTCCAAAACCTGAGCTGCCAATTTTACCAAAGCCTGAATTGCCAGAAATCCCAAGGCCAGAGTTGCCAACATTTCCAAAGCCTGAACTTCCAACGTTACCAAAACTCGAGATTTCTAAGCCTGAACTGCCAGCTTTTTCAAAGTCAGAAATCCCTCAAGTGCCTAAAAAGCCTTGAGCACGTGGCGTATGAAATTCTCTTTTGAAGCAGCATTCATGAAATGTTACACGACTTCATTGTGTCATATGGTCACATGTTTTTCTTTGTTATGCTAGAATATGTCATTTGAAGCTTTCCTTTTGGAAAGATTATTTATGTGATGTTCGTTCATCAGTTGCAGTTTCCTGTATAAGAATTGTTTATGTAATTGTTCTATCATCAGTTCACTAATGTACTTCTGTTTTTAGTGGCATTATTACACACATTACTGTTCACATGCATTTTACTTCTGTTCACTATGACTGTTGAATGTGATGTCACAATTCGGGAGCTGAGGCGCTCTAATATTCATCATAAGACACATACTCGATGATAAAGCACAAATTGTAATCATGAAATTAATTAAAGGGAAAAGGCGCGTATATATCCTTTAACTTTGTGATTTAAAGAAGATATATTATTTATTTAAAAAGTAGCTGTCTAATAATAATACATATTTACCATTTTCATTAGCAATAAGAAAACCTAAAACTGATTTTTAATTTCAAAAATATCACGTGGCTTTAAAAAAATTACCTCACTCATTTTTACCCCTCCAGACCTAACCTAAATGAAAAAAAAGGCAATCCCGGCCTAAATGAAGAAAAAAAAAGACAACAATCTCTCTTCTACTCATTCATAAAATGAGCTTGAGTCAAGTCTGAACAAAAGAGAAATCGTGTGTTTTTTATGTTGGGTTAGGTCTAAATAAAAGAGGAAGTATATGTTTTTTTTAGTTGGGTTGGGTCTGAATGGATGATAAAAATGAGTGAGGTAATTTTTTAAAATCATGTGGCATTTCTAAAACTAAAAAAGCAGTTTTTAAGATTAGTTTTTATTTGGTCTGTTAACGGAAAGAGTAAATATGCATCAGTTGTTAGAAGGCGAAGGTATATATGTACCATTTGTTAAACGACAAGGATATATATGCACCATTTTCTTAATGAGGAATATGTCTGCTCTAAAATCACAAACTTGAGAGATATATTTGCTCTTTTTCCCTAGATTAAATTATTAAAATAAGTTACTCCTTCCGTTCACTTTTACTTGTCTACTATACTTAAAATAGATGTTCACTTAGTTTTTAATTTAACCCTGATAGTCAATTCACAATATATTTCCTAATGCATTAAATTTATTATTTTCAAGGGGTGATACAGTACAATTATTATTCTATTTATTGCTCCTTAAGAGGTGTGTCAAGTCAATACTGAACAACTAAAGATAGACGAAGGGACTACACTGTAGCCAATTGTGGTTATATGGTTTAATAATAAATTAACATAAATGCAATCTCACTCTCTCACACACACAAACACAGGTCAATGAATTAGGGGTAACCAAAAAGTTTCAAAATTTAACGGTATTATTTTCTCATTTAGTGAATTACGCTTGTATGGTATATATAGTAGCTTTGACATAATTATAGAAAAATTAGATTCTGAAAAATAGAAAAAAACCAACACATTTCTCGTTTTTCAAGTTTTCATTTCTCATTATGTCTTTATTTTATTCATCTTTATTCTAGAAGCATTGTCAGATCCGCAGTTAAACTAAAAGCTTCCACATCACCGGATCCATTATCAGCAAACAATTTTCGAACTCACGGACCTCGCTTGGTTCTTTCTTTATTATTTGCTCATATAGTTTTCATTTCCGATCGCCTTAATTCAAATAATATTTGAACTACTAATAATCAAATTTAAACGAGTTATATTGAGATGCGTTTTCTTGACCTCTTATTATTTTTTTATATATATAATCACCCATTTAGGCTTGGGTAGGCTTTTATTTCATTAGATCAAAAGAGGAGAGGTCATAGCCAACACCTTTACAAAAGTAGGATGAAAGTTCATCTTTTCAGTTGGATAACTGGCTGTAAGTGCCAATTATTCTTAACCAAATTCAGTTAACAAAAAAGTTCACTTTGTCATATCTAATCCTAATGTTAGGCATTTGACACTTATCCAAAAAATAAGGGTCTTTCACCTCAGTAAACAGATTCATATAATTACAAAAGTAGAAAGATTCTTCTTTCTTAGAAGTATTCTTTGCGAGACTGGCCGCTACGAGGTCTGCTTTCCTGTAACAGTGTGTTGTAGTAGCATTAGCTTTGGCCAGAATTTGAGAGATTTCTTCAGTGATAGTATGGAGTTTTTGATTGGTATTCTGATTTCGATTGATTATGTCTTTGATAATGATAGAATCTATTTCGAGAATGAATCCAATGCACCCATTCTGTATTGTCCCATGCCTTGCAGCTTGAGCTTCAACTTTTATTACTTCTACGCTTGATTTTCAAAGAAAAGGCCATGATAAGATTTCCCTGTTCATCTCTAGCTATCCTTCCTATATCTGCCTCTCCAGTATTTTTGATGTAGCTTCCATCACTATTTATCTTGATTCTACCTTGTTGAGGTCTGTCCCATTTAACAACCTTTCATATCACCATTGATCTCCAACTCTTAATTGTTTCACAAATTTTAGGCCAAGTCATAGCTATGTTACACTCAGGGAAAGCTAATCCCAAGCTGGATCTAATATTCCAGGTAATGTGATGAATCATATTGGTATATAATAATTTCTTCTGATCCTCATACTTACAAGCACACCTGCTCTTCCATATCTCTCAAAAGACCATGCAAGGAGTAATCTGGATTAGCATCTTGTGAATTTGGTTCTTAACTTTATGCATCCACCAATTTTTTAGAAAAACTCTAACATCTTTGACTTCTAATGCCCATGTAGCTGCCAAAATACTTCCAAATGTATTATGCTGCATCACTTTTCATGAAAAGGTGATGAGTTGATTCAATTTTGATGTCTTCACAACATTTACATTTAGCGTCCTCTCCACCCCCCTCTCTATCTGTTGAATCTGCTCAATCGTCCTCTATAAGTAATTTGTTTTTATCATCCTCCATACCAAAAAAGATATTTTGAATGGGACATTTTTGTTCCAACAGCTGTTGGTGAACATATCCTTCTCTCTTTTAACTCTGCAAGCTTCCCATGTTGATCTATTAAAAAATAAGCTAGTGTTAATAGTGTTCCATATAGGAATATCTTTTATCAACATTACCAATCCTAAGAGATATTATATGGTACACCACTTCAGTTGGAAAGAGTCTATTGAATTTTTCAATATTCCAATTGCCATTACTTATGAAAGCAACCACTTTTAATCTCCCAAACTTAGTGACATTTTCATAGTAATTGGATAATGGTCCAAGCCCTGTCCAATTATCCCGCCAAAAACTTAAATCTCCCTTATGAATTTCCCAGTGGATATTATCTTCAGCTTCATCTTTAACATCCATCAATTTTTTCCAGCCTTGAGATTGAGCAGATCTCCATTTTTTTGAAGTCACGTGGCCTCTTGTACAGTATTTTGCTTTCGAAAACTTGGATCATAATGTCTTTGTGGTTCTGAACTTCCACCATCTCTTGATTGCTAGAGAGTCACAAATATCCTTCATCTTTTTAGCTCCTTCTCCCTCTTCATCTGTTGGATAGCTCATGTTTTTTCAAGACACCCTGTGGTGTTTGGTTTTTTCACTTGAAGATCCCCAGAAAAACCTGAAAAAATATTTTTCCATTAGTTTCAAAATATCTTTAGGAGGATAAAGGGCTGCTAGAGTGTAAATAGGGATTTCTTGAAGAACATAATTGATTAGGGTCATTCTACCACCATAAGACAGTAGCTTACCTTACCAGCTTCTCATCCTATTCACTATTTTAGAGAGCATATCTTCAAAGTAGCAGATTTTCTTTTATCAATGTATAAGGGACAGCCCAAATAAGTAAAAGAAAAAGGCTTATCCAAGAAATTGATAATAGATCTAATTCTGTTAATCTTGTAAGTAGAAGCTTTTGAGGAAGTCAGGAAAAGTTACAATTAACAGATTGACCAGAACTAGCCTCATAACTTCTAGTGACATTCATAATGAGCTTAAGAACTTTTGAGTTACCACTACTGAAAATAATCACATCTTCAGCATATGCTAAATTGTTAATGCAACGGCCATTATCATTCATTGAACAAGGGGTAAAATCATGTAAATTGTGCAGATTATTTAACATTCCAGTAAACACCTTAGCAGCTAATATAAAGAGAGAGGGTGAAAGAGGATCCCCCTATTTTAGGTCCTGCCCAAAATTCAAGAATTCAGCTCTTGCACTATTAATAATGATGAAATACCAGACTCCTGCCATTAATCTCCAAATAAAGTTTACAAAGGAATTAGAGAAACCAAATTACTTTAAAACTTCAATCAGAAAGTTTCAATTTAGTTTATCATAAGTATTGATCATGTCTAACTTAATGGCCACATTACCACCCACCCACCCCCCTTTTTGTTAGACTGATTAATGCTATGAATGATCTCTTGAGCTAACAACACACTATCAGTTATCAATCTTCCCTTCACAAAGCCACTCTGGTACTCTGAGATCGGCTTAGGAAAAATGCTATTCAGTCTTGTTGATATCACTTTTGTGATAATCTTCACAGTTTATTGCTAAGAGGGTAGGTAATACCTTAGAAAAATTGAAAAGGGGGTTAATCTTGGGGATAAGGGTCAAACATGTGTGAGTGTAATAACTGGTCAATTGCTTACCCTTGAATACCTCTTGCACAAAATCTGTTACCTGTTCCGTGATAATCTACTAGCATTTTTGAAAAAAATTCCATTGAAACCATCTTGTTCACCCGCACTTACTGGACTCAAATAAAAAATGGTTTCTTGGATTTCCTTTTCCTGTGGAACTGTATTAAGCATGTTGTTATCATCAATAGTAGCAGAGTGAGGAAGTACCTTAAGGATCTTACGATCTACCACATTGTTTTGATTTTTGAAAAGTCTCTGAAAGTGTCAGATAGCAGATTTCTTAATTTTTCCTCTGTATGCATCCATTTTCCTTTATTGTTCTTAATCTTGTGAATATGCAGTCTCTTTCTCCTTTCTCTGATAATGTTGTAGAAATATCTAGTGTCGTTGTCTCCCTCTTCAAACTACTTCATCTTAGCTTTCTATTTTAGCAAAGAATCTTGCATTGTCTGTCATCTAATATATTCAGCATATGTTTTATTCAACTCCTCTCTAACTTGATCATTGTTGTCAATGATCTCAAGTTCTTACAAAAGTTGCACTTTACTTTCTCAATCCTTTACTTGATCAAAAACATTGCCAATTGAAGTCCTTGACCACCACTTAATCTTCTACTTATGATTTTTAGTTTCTAGTGAAGTCTCCACTTAGCATTCCCCTGGATATTAGTGTTCCAATCATCTTGTACTACCTCTATAAAGTTAGGCTGGTCCACCCAGAAATTTAGAAATCTGAAGTAGTTGATGGGCTTACTATTATCATTGTGGCATTTCATAAGAAGTCTGTGATCAGAACTAGTTCTACCTAAATGCTTGATGTTGATGTTCTGAAAATGTTACTCCCAAAGATCATTAACTAGTATTCTGTCCAATCTTTTTCAGATATTATATTTGGCTCCCTGTTATTACACCAGGTATATCTAGAGCCCACATAGCCCGTATCAGTCATCTCACATTTATCCATATAGATAATGAAGTCAATGCTTTTGTAATTTTGTGTTTCATCCCTCCCAACTTTTCATTGGTATCTATGATCATATTGAAGTCCCCTCCAATACACCAAGGAGCATCAATACTATTACTAATGTTGTCCACACTTTCCCAGAGATCTTTCCTCTCATTATTAGTGCATTTGGCATATACAACAGTAGCATAGTAGTGAGTGTTGGACTGATTACTTTTGAACATGATAGTCATATGTTGCTCATTCATAATATAATCCTCAGCCTCCAGATTTTTTCTCCAATAACACCAAATCTTTCCATTGTCTATAGAAATACATTCATGAAAAGTTAGGAATCTTTTGTAGTCATCAATCTTATTTTTGTTGATTTTTGGTTCCATAATAGCAACAAAGTCAGAGTTTTTAATGCTAACAAGATTTTTTTAATCTTATGTATGGCTCTTTTGGATCTAACCCCTCTTATATTTCAGAAGATTGCACTGATCATGGAAGGTTTGAGGTGGTTTCCCTGTTTGAACTCCTCCCTTTGTTACTGAGAGCAGCTTTTTCCCTTGTCTTTATTTCAAATTTTGTGTCTGCTTCTACCCCTTTTCATAGGATATAGATCGTCCTTATCAATTAGTTCCATCATATACATTTCAGCATAGGGTTCATAATTATCTTCTTGTGTTTCTTCCTCATGATTCTGGCTATTTTCTGGTGCAAAAGTTTCAATCAAACTATCTACTGCCTCATCATCTGTATCTCTCTCTACTCTATTGATGCTCTTATCTTCTTCACAGTTCAACTCCACATATAATTATAGGCTCTTGCAAATTTTAACATTGCATCTTAGACCTGTGGACCCTTCTTTGCTTTGTTCCCTTTCCTTTCTTTTGCTGCATTCTTGAGTATCTTGTGTCTTAATCATTTCTTCCTCATTTTCTTTTTTCTGTTACCATGGTTGTTCCACTTCCTTGATATGTTCTTCTCTCCCCTTTTCAGTTTCTCCTTCCCTTTCCTTTTCTTGATCATTTATGACTTACTCTTCCAGTCTTTGGCTCAAGCTCTCATCAGTCTTTCTTTCCTGGTCTTCTTTTTCTTGCATGATCCTCTTCTCATATTCCTATTCCTCTTCATTACCTTCCCTCTTGTTATCCTTGTCATTGCTCTGAGGGATTTTCTGATTCCTCCTCCTATTATTCTTGAAATGGACCTTGTTCTTCTTCATACGAGGCTTATTCTTGTCTTTCTGTCTCCTCTTCTTTTGGCTTGGTTCTCTAATTTGTTGTGAGGCTCTCATTGAAAAAATTGACGTTTTTCCTTGCTCCTTGTTGTCTATGTTTTTTTTCTCATCCCTACTTTCCGTCACTTTGTTACTTTGCTCCTTCTCCTTACTAGATTCAGGTTGATCTGGTTTTGCTTCTTCTTTGTCAATGCTTGTTCCTTTCTTGTTCTTATCTTTCTTTGGATTTTGTTGCACTCTTCCTTCTGCATTTTTTTTATCAGCATACCTATACTGCTCTATAGAATGGCCTAATAGTTTACGGCGTTTGCAAAATTTTGGTATACTTTCATACTCTATTTTTTAAAGAAATTCTTTCAGAGTGGTAGCTCTATCTTCTTGCTCAACCCAAACAGAATTGATTCTTCGCTTAGTTAAATCAATCTTGACTCTCACTTTAGCCATGCTTGGTCTGATCCTGTAATCTGTGAATTGATTCTTCTCAATTCATGTTGTATTTGTTCTCCCTTTAGTGATTTGCTCTGTATTAGAAAGAAAATATACAACAGATACAAAGCAAATTGATACACTAATACAGGGCGAACCGATACAACTCCAAGCGAACAGATACAGTGCGGAATAGATAAAACTCAAACTCTCACTATGTATTGTAACAAAAATTTAACTTTTGTTATTTCGGATAAATATAGGGCATATGTTTGCTCTTTCAGGTAATTTTCCTTATTTTTATTTTTGACATTATTAGCTCTCTTTATTGAACTTGTCAACTGCTATGCTCATGTGTATAAATATTTGGGAGAACCTTAGCCACTTAAATCACTTATCTGCACGTTTTTAAAAATGTTACAATTTTAAAGAAAGATAAGTTCTTTTTCTAGATTACCTACTTGAAGACCTTTCTTATGTGTTGACCATGTAGGAATATCTACATAAAAAATGCGCTATTATATGTTACACAATAAGGAAAGTTGAGTTATATTGTTGAGAAGATGAACTAACAGACATTTCTTCTTACCAACCACAACCATACCCTAATTCTCCTTTATATTTTTCACATCCACATATCTATATAAACTTGTTCAAAGTGAAGCATAATGCATAATCAATCAAAACATATTAAAGAAAAATTACTAGTCATCAAGCTATTATCACCTTTAACAATGGCCTATCACTACAACTCATCTTTTTTCCTATTATTACTTGTTACTTTGTCCCTAACAAGCAGCTATATAATTCAAGTAGAAGCGCGCCATCTTCTTGAAGTAACTCCGCCTGAGCTTCCTAAGCCTGAATTGCCACATTTACCGGAAATTCCAACTCTACCTAAGACAGAATTTCCTGAAATTCCAAAACCCGAGCTGCCAACTTTGCCAAAGCCTGAATTGCCAAATATTCCAAAGCCAGAGTTGCCAACATTACCAAAGCCCGAACTTCCAACAAAGCCTGAATTGCCAAAAATCCCAAAGCCAGAGTTGCCAAAATTACCAAAGCCCGAACTTCCAACATTGCCAAAACTTGAGATGCCTGCCATTCCTAAGCCTGAATTGCCAACTTTGCCAAAGTCAGAGATCACTCAAGTGCCTAAAAAGCCTTGAGCGTGAAGCTTATGAAATTTCTCTTTTGCCGTATTGAAGTAACATTGTTAAAATGTCACACTTCATTATGTTGTGTGACCATATGTTTTTCTTTGTTGTATTAGAATCATTTGCAGATTCCCTTTTGGAATGTTTATTTGTGTAATTTTTCTGTCATCACTTGCAGCCTCCCTTTTGGAAGATATATTTATATATGTGATTGTTCTGTCATCAGTTATTTGTGTTTCTTCTTTGTGTTTCTTCTGGCGTTACATGTATACTATTTTTATACACTAAATCTTAAATTTTAAGGTAGTAATTACACAATCTAATAATTATTATATAGTATAATAATTATGATAACATATTTATTTATCATAATATAATTATGTATAGTTACAAATTTACTGTTTGATTGCACAAGTATAATTACATAGTTAGATTAAATTTTTTATAATAAAAATTAATTAATGAAAATTAATATTAACTTAATTCAATTTAATATTAAAAAATAAAATATTAAATTAAATATTTAAGATACATATTCTTTAAAAATATATTAATTAGTGTACAATAGTTAAATAACTAAAAACTAATATTAATACTTACAACAATAGTTAAAAGAGAAAAAATAATAATATTTAATTTAATTAATTATAAAACTAAAAGTCATATTTTTTAAAAATATTTTTAATTATATTAGTTTTTTTTTGTTTTTAATTTTAATAGTTTTATAAAATTATTAAATATTTAATTATATATATGTTTGTGTGTTTGTGTGTTTTATAATTTTTTTAATTTCTGAAATTAAATTTAACAGTTGAACTTTATAATTTATTAATTTTTCAAAAATAAATTTACAACAATCATGATTCAAATAATTAATTATCAAGTATCTTCATGAAATAGACAAACTTCTTTTATTTTTCTTTCACGGTCTAAAATTCGTAGAAGGTGCTGAGAGTTTTTTTTCCCGGATAGCTCGCTTTCCACATGAAATATTAGGAAAACATCATTTTATTCTACACTCACAATGATATATTTATTGGTTATGAAAACTTCATACATTCTTTTTAATCATTAGAATAAGATTTATATATTAATTAAAAATATAATAATTATTAATTTTATATTTTAAAATAAATTTAAATAGTAAGATAAAATTAAAAATAATTAATTATTTTTTAAATTTTAAAATTAATAATTATTTGAAAAAATTATTTTTAATATTCTAACTGTGAACGGATTGGGAGAGAATTTAAAAGAAGGATCAGCTAATTGAGCAAACAAGTTAATTGACGCCCTTTATGGGTGGGTCTGCTCCCACAATTAAAAACGTGAAAATCGATGACTGTCTGGCAATTTTTCGATATTTTTTTTTAAATATTTTTAATTTTTTTATATAAAATTTTTAACTAGAATTAATTAATTTGACAATTTTTTTTTTGTATGTGCAAATTATAAAAGATGTTTATTTTAAAATAAATTTATAAATTGATAAATTATAAATTTAAAAAATTAAAAAAGGAAATAATGATGTGATTATTTAAAAGTTGAAAATTTTAATTTTTAATTTACAAAAAATAATATATTTTTTTTATTTTTTTAGAATTTTTAATTTTATGGTTTTTTTTTTGTTTTAAAAATATTTTATCAAAAATGGTCATTAATATAATTTTAAAAAACTAAAAAAATAAAAAAAAACACTATAAATTAAAATTTTCAAAAATTAAAAATATTAAAACATATATATATATATTGATAGACAAAAAGATAGTTGGTTGATTTTTTTAAAGCGGGCGGTTAGTAGTGCCCAATAACTTTTTTCCAACAAGGGCGGTAAGAGCATAGGAATAAAGGTAACCAGGCCAAGGCCCAAGAGTTAGTGTTGAGAGTTATTGGATTCTCATAGAAGTGTAGAAAATGACAGATTCTTTTAAGGTAAATAATGGACCGATGATATTAATTCCCATTTCTTTTTTATTCTTTTTGAAATTCTAATTAGGTGCTAGAATTATTCTCAACTGATAACAAAGAATAAAAACATAGAAATCAAGACCAGGCTGTGGTATAATTGGTAGTCCTTTTCTCATTTTTCAAGAAAAATAGTTAAAATAAAGTATTTTTTTGGTGTTTATCAAACTTGATACAAGTCAAAACTCGATTATAGAATAATATAATGATATCTAGGATTACATCTAAGAGATTTAACTAATTTTTCTGTAAAAATTAAAGTGTGAAGGAGAGAGTTTTCTTCTTTGAAGGGTGTAAATAAGTGTTAATGATCAAATCCCTTTGTCTTTTTGTCTTTGATAAGTGTGTGTATACAAACGAAATAACAAAATTTTGACTTATTATTCAACTCATCCGATAAATACCAAAAAAATGCTTTAAAAAAATATCCAAGGGGATCATAAGATCCTCGTAAAGTATGAGTGTGTTACTGCAAATTTGGCCATATTATAGACATCATTTTAATTATTTTCCCTTCTTATATATATATATATATATCTTCCACCTTCACATAATGTTGTGACAGATAAACTAAGTTGAAATTTGCAAAACCAATTTTGAATTTCCAGTAACTAATGGAGATGTTGGGACTCCTAAAAATTAGGGTGCACAGAGGTATCAATCTGCCACTCAAGGATACATTTCATAGTGATCCTTATGTTGTTGTCACCATGGGTGACCAGGTACATGTTATTTCTTTCTTCTTTGATAATATTTTTGTACATATTTAATGTATTCCATCATATTGAATAGTCAAATATATCGTCTTATGATGATGCAGGTTGAGCTCCTATGTTTCTATATGAAAAATATTACAACTAACAGTTAATCGTTTCAATTCGGAGGCAGATCTATATCATTAATTACGGTTTCACTGCCAATAGTTTGGGCCTAGATCATTTATTTATTTATTTTTAAAAAATCACTTAATATATATTTTCGTTGTCTCGGTTTATGTTACTTTTTTTTTAATCAATCTAAAAATGATAACACCTTTTTATATTTAATAATTAATTAACTTTAAGATGTCAATTTTGCGCTTAATGAATTGATCTATAATCACACAAATATCTATTGCTTTCCTTTTTATACCACAAATTTCAATATTTTTTGTTTTTTTTTCCTTATACTTTGTGCCCCATCAAACTTATTCATATAAATTGGGATGATAGGAGTATATACATAATTTATCCTAAACTCAATAAAATATCTTATCCTAAAATAATTCAGAATTCATAAACTTAAAATCGTGAATCTATCTTTGTGTTTCATTATGTCATATTTAGATATTTATTATTTGTACTGATGTTCTTTAATTGTCTTATAGCGAGTGAAGACTAGTTGTAAGAAGAACAACTGCAACCCTGTCTGGGATGATGAATTGACCCTTGCACTGAAATATCCAAATGTTCCAATTGTTCTGGTGAGTATTCTCTCTTAATATTATTCTTCAATGAAACTAGTTGAACTCATGCAAGCATGATTAAGGTGTGTTTAGAAACAACATAAAGTTATTTCTATGTGATGTTTAGATCATTGTTCTAAACTGTGAAATCAGTTATTCATGGTTGCATCATTCACTACATTCTTTTAGATCGGCCTTTCTCATATCCTGCGTAAAGTGGGATACTTCATGCATCGAGCTGCCCTTTATGTAATTAAAACTTACACTTCCAAGAAATTTTAACATGTGATCACTTGTTGTTACCATTTTTATTATGAGGTTAATGACCAAGTAATAACCTTATATGTGACCTACTGTGTATAGAACTTAAACTCTTAGGGTCATTTGATAGGATTCCTTAAAATAAATAATGCATGCATTAGCTTTGTGTATTACTAATACCTTATTTGGTACATTATTTTCAACCTATGTAAAATTAATATAAGTATTAGTTATACACTCTATTTAATATTATGTTATGTATAACTAATACATGGCAAACCATGGTATTAGCAATGCAAGAGTTTTTAATGCATGCATTAGCATGGCTAAAGATATAATTTCCCCTCAATACTTTTTTCACATTGTTTCCACCTTTCCACCGTATTTATGGAGGGTATTTTCGTTAAAAAAAATACTTTTTAAAAAAAAAATTATACGATGCATGTTATTTTTAACAAGTCAAACCAAACAACACATAAGAAATAATCTCAGCATAACTAATAGCACAATATTACTAATACATTCTGTTCAACACTATTTTTATATACCCTGCCAAATGACCCCTTAAAAGTTAATGGTCCCTAAGACATTTGTAAAACATGTGCTTTTAGAGTGTATATGACAAAGATACATTCAGTAAAGATGACAAAATTGGGGAAGCAGAGATAGACATCAAACCATATCTTGAAGCTATGGAAATTAGCCATGTTCAAGACATTCCGGATGGTGTCAAAGTTGGCAGAGTTCAGCCAGACAGAGACAACTGCTTAGCTAAAGAAAGCTTCATTATATGGCAAAATGGCAAACTGATACAAGACATGACCCTTGTGCTGCAAAATGTTGAATGTGGTGAAGTAAAATTGCAAATTGAAGTGATCCCTAAAATGTCATGTAATGATGCATTTTTTGCATAAGCTAAAAGTTTTCTTAGTAGATTTATATATAAGCCTTGGAATGAGCATTGTATTAGTTCATTCTAATTGATAAATGTGCAAACTATAGTTGGAATTTGCCACAGGCTTTAGGTAATAAACAGGGCCATACTATTTTTGTTGTAATAAAATAATTGTGTTGGATGATGGAGTACAATGTAATTCTAATGTTATTATGCATACAGGTAATTAATGTATTTTTCTTCTAAAACTCTTATAATTTATGTTGTTTGAATTATGTTGTCATATTTATGCCAGATTAAAAAAAAGCATTATTTTTAAAGAATTTGACACAAACAATAATATTTTTAAAGAGTATGAATTATAATTTATATAGACCGTAATTAAAGGTGAGGTCTGTGCTAACTAGGTGGAGCTTAGGTAGAAATAATTCTTCGAAAGAGCATAATAGTTCAAGGATTAGTAAAGTAGTGAATTTATTAAAGACTGATTTTGTTAGAAAAAATATTACAATATTGACACTGAATAGGAATTATACAATAAAGAAATTACTATAAATATTATTTCATGGCAAGTGACTGTCTTGAAAGAGATTTCTCCTAACAGAAATGTAAATCATTGTGATCGGTCACTTTTTAAAATTACACAATTACTTTTAAACACATGCACTCGTTATTAAAAATTAGGAGTTTTGTACAGAAATGATCGATGCCCAGAAAATAAAAGTAGAACAAGAACTTCATATAAGAATAGGAGAGGATTTTCAGCGTCTTTTGTTCACAAATGAAGTTATTTATATAGTGAAGAACAAAAGTTGTTCCAAAAAGAAAAATTGATGGTGAGTTGAATGAGAATTCAAATCAATAAATTAATTCATCCAGTAAATAAAAAAAATATGGTTATAAGAATTAAGTCAAATGTTATAATTGTTTGAAAATATTCTTATAACAATGTATTTAAATATATTTTGAACAGGCTCAAAGAAGTTTTTACTCTGCATTCTCATCCATTAATAGAAATGTCAACAATCCCCCACAAATGCAAAGGTAAAAGAACAGAAACACTTTCTGACAAAAAGAAGGAACATGTACTTAAGTGGCAATATCTTTCTATTTGAATTGACATATAGTGAAATAAGGCGGCAACAAATATCCATAAAGTAAAGTACTCTTGAAATGAATGGACATAAGTTGAAACTCCACAACACATATATCCTTGATTTTATACAAATTTCTTGATACTAACAAAGTGTATATATGGTCATGCACACATCTCGACTCTCATGAGTGCTCTAGAAAGACGACTCAAGTCTTTCATAAAAGGCAATCACAATTTTACACTCAAGTAAGTGATTCCGTCAAGCTAACCTTAATATAGACCACTTTAAGGCTATGAAGTCATTAAGAGAAAAATAAGTCCAATCTTATAAACACTACCTTATGTCATAGGGATAGGAAATTAATGTATATTGATGACTTATATGGTTCGTTTGACTACAAACAAGAATCCACCATACTATCTCAATCTATGGGTTTTATCTCCATCCCCTCGATGTTTCAAGGATCATTTTTTTTTTCAAACCCTTGATTAAAGAATCACTCAAATTTATTTCGGATCTGAAATATTAATCTAAAGAAATAACACCATGTTTCAACAAATTTAAGTGCACCATATCTGATGCTAATATGTTTCTTTTTTTATATAAAATATATTATACACGCTACTTTAAAAAAAGCATGTGAGTCACAATGTAAAGAGATTGTGAAGCTTTTCTTTCCCATTGTGGCACATCTGTTAAAAAAAATCTCGGTCACTTAGCTTCTTGTTCTAGAAACTTGCGAGTAATAATTTCAGATTTTACGATAGAACATGCTATACAAATCTGTTTGGAAGACTTCCATGAAATAGCACTTGCACCCAAAATAAATATATAACCACCAGTGAAGTTAACTTTATCATTGTCAATTATCCAATTTGCATCACAAAAATCTTCAAAATAGCAAAAAAATTATTAAAATGCACACCAATTCATAGTACCTATCAAATACCTTAACAAATTATGAAGAGCATTCCAATGTTCTCTACTCAATCTGCTAATAGCATAAGCTACATCAGGCTAAGTATAATTCATGAGAAGCATTACACTCTCAATTATTTTAATATATTCAATGTGAGAAACACTAGAATCTCTATTTTATCTCAAGTATGTGCTAGGATCACAAGGAGTGTTCTTTGGAACAACATCAAAACAATTAAAACTTTTTTAATAACTTTTCAATATAATGAGACTGATACAAAGAAAGTCATTATCACTTCTTTTGATTTACATCACTAAAATCACATCTGCTCCAAGGTCTTTCATTTCAAAATTAAGAAAAAATTTAGTCCTATTAACAACATTCATATTAGAGTCAAAGATTAACATGTCATCCACATACATATATAATCACACAATCTGATCCTATTATTTTAAAATAAACACAGGTATTAGATGGATTAACAACAAAATCATTATCCAATAATGTGACATTAAACTTTTCATATCAATGCTTAGGTGCTTTCTTTAGGTCATACAAGGATTTTCTCCATTTGCATATTTTATCTTCTTTGTCCTGAAATTACAAAACATTCAAGTTGATTTATATAAACTCTTTCTTTAAATCGCCATTTAAAAATATAATTTTGACATTCATTTGATATACCACTAAACTATAAATAGCGGTTAAAGCAATAATTGAGTTCTTACCATTGATATTTAAGTCATTGGAAAATAAGTATCAAAATAATCAATAACTTTCTTTTGGTTCAAATTCCTAATCACAAGTCTAGCCTTATATTTATTAATTGTACAATCATGTCTCAATTTCTTCTTAAATATCTACTTGCCACTTATGACTCTATAACCTTTAGACAAATCATGCAAGTTTTTGAGTGTGATTATAAATTATAGAGGTTAATGCACTTTTAATTGCCTCTTTACAAGATATTGCATCTATTGATCTCATTATTTCATCATAACTCTTAGAGTTAAGGTCCAAAAACACACCCAAACCATCCTACTTTTGTGAGTTTAGTACCTGAACTATTCGAAATTTGTGTTTAGTACCTGAACTATCAGTTCATGCCTACAGAAACACACCTGAATATTTATATATTTTGTATGTGATACACTTGTCGGTTTACTTTTAAAAAAAATTCGCGTGGCACTCCACATGTATAATTATTTCCATCATGGTAAAGCGTAAATAAATTGAAAAATAAATTTACAAAATGTTTTATACTTACTCTTTTTTTACTGAAAATCGAACATCCTCATCGTTTTCTCCCAATTCAAGAACCTAAACGTACTGCAGAAACTCCACTACCAACTTACTCATCTACTTCTGAAGAATCCACCAAAATTTTTCATACTACTACACAAAAAAACTATAAACTCGAGCAAAAAATGCCACAAATTTCGAAAGAAATTGAACAGAAAATCAAATATAGAATAAATTCTTTAATGGGTTTCAAAGATCTAATTGCAATGGATAAAGGAGAGATGGAGAAGCCGAGAGAGAAGGGAGAAAGGAGAAAGAAGATGATTTTTGAGAAATGTAGGGGTCTTTTTATAAAAGAAAAAAATTTCAAGATATCAATGAACTTCTATGAAATGGTTTCACGGGATTCAGCCAATTGTCTTGATCGTGGAATATCATTGAGAAATAGGAATTTTATTCTTCAATTTATTAGTATAATAATAAATGAAGAAGGAAGGGATAAAATTAAATCTGTTTAAGAAGAAGGGATGAGTTATTATAAAATGAAGAATAAATTGAAGAAAGATGAAGAAGAAGAGGGAAGAAATCTACAATTTTGCAGAAAAGATAAAGAAGAAATGAAGAATAAAGAAGAAGGTATTTAAAGGTGAAAAAGATTTTTAAAAAATAAAAAATGTCTATTTAGCAAACTGTATCTATTGGAATGTCATGTACGCGATTTTTAATGTCTAAAACATCACTCACACGCGTAAGAGTGCTTGAACACACGACTTTGGTTCAGTCAGCACTAAGGTGTGTTTCTATAGCATGAGGGTGATAGTTCAGGTACCTAACACAAACTTCACATAATTCAGGTACTAAACTCGCAAAAACGGTATAGTTCAAGTGTATTTTTGGACCTTAACTCTAACACTTACGGTCTTCTTCTATTAAATAAATAGATACTAATTCATCATTTAAAATATCAATATTAAAATTCTCATTCAAGAAGGTAGTGACAAAATCAAGACCAAAGCTAGTCTCAATTTTATGTCTTTTACTCCATCTAAATTCATTTTCAGGATCATTAGAAAAGATATCAGAAGAAGGCACAATATGAGAATAAATAGAAACGTGATTTTGCATATAATTTTTCAAAAGAAAAATATGCTTAAAATTTTTTGTATCTCCTAGATTTCCAAATAAAATGATCATTCAAAGACATCAAATAAATTTTTATGCAACACTATTTTGAGCATGACCAATAAAGACAGCGTACAAAATCTTACAACCTACATGTACCCATTTAAAATCAGGTAAATCATCTTAGCCAAATAACTAGCCCTTTAAAACAATTCAAGTTAGGGGCAAATTCTTTCCACAACTCATACAGGGTCTTGTCTAATTTCTAATGAGGGACTCCATTAAGAATATAACATGCATATAAGATAGATTCTTCCATATAATGTCAAACAGACTCGGGCTTAAAAGCATAAAGTTCATCATTTTCTTAAAAAGTTTTAGTTTTGCATTCATCTATGCCATTTTGTTGATGAGTGTATGGAGCATTTACCTCATATTTAATATTTTTTTTCACAAAAATCTCTAGAGTTGTAACTGTATTCATCGCCCCTATCAGATATAAGTCGCTTGATTTTTCTATCTAATTGATTTTTCACTTTTACTTTAAATATCAAAAACATACTTTCAGGCTCATCTTTAGACTTAAGAAGATACACCTTAGTGTATCTAGAAAAGTCATCAACAAAAATTATATAATTTTTTTTTCACATTTGATAACAGTGATTTTGACATCTGTTAAGTCTGAATATACTAGTTCAAGCAATTTGGTCTTTCTACTAGTAATAGGTTTGAGAGGGTTCTCGGCATACCTTGCTTCTACACACAAAGAACACTTAGAATCATTAATTTTTATCACATAAATTAATTCTATTTTTTTAAGCCTTTTGGTACAAAAAATATTAATATGATCTAATCTACCATGTCATAAATTAATAGACTCAATAATATAAGTAGAATTAAAAGCACTTGCATTATTGCCAATCTCTTGAAAAATGTTCAGTACAAATAAATTTCACTAAGATATCTCGTCCCAACAAAGTGTCCTTCAAAAGAAATAATTATTTTATCAGCTTTCAAAAATAAGTTTAAGACTTGCCTTGTTGAAAAGTGCTTTAGAAATTAAATTTTTCGGAGGGATGGAACATACAAAATATTGTTTAAGGAATAAGTTTTTTTTAGAAGTTAACTTAAGTAAAAAGAATTCTTTGCCTATAACTCTAATTTTAGTGGAGTTACCCCATGTAGACATATTCACCACTAATGGACTCCTCAAATCATGGAACAATAGCTTGATGCGTTTGTGTCTAGCACCCAGTAAGTTTTGTTAGCTTTCAAGTTTGCCTCAACGACTACAATAACAATCACTCTATTACTCTCAGCAAGATGAGCTTGGATATTACTTGTTCTCCTTGCTTCAAGTTTTGACCTTGTCTTAAATAGCTCTGGGCAGTATGTGACCAACTTTTCTGAAGACAAAATAAGGTCTCTTTATTTTTTGGATGTGGCTCTCCGAAGTATTAAAGTGATTTTTCTTCTTTACATGTTTCTTTTTCAGGACTTTTTTCTGTTTGCTGTTGAACCTGTCTTTCACAACTGTACCAAAAGATTCCACAAGTTTAACTTTAGATGAACTAAGAGAAAGAGCTTCTATAGTATTTTTGAGATGATTGTCTCTTCAGTCCTCATGTGACAGAATAATTCCTAGAGAGTCAAATTATTTTCTTATGCTTCAATTGATTTCTGTATATGACTCCAAAGATTGTGGTAGTTTTTCTAACAAAACATTGTCCTGAAAAATCTCATACATCTTCATGCCCTCATTGATAATACCAGCAGTCAATTTCCAAACTCGTGAACCTATTCCATGATTGACTTATTGTCATTCATCTGAAAATTAATTCACTATCTAACAACATACTTTTTCTTTCCTGCATCGTCAACATCATATATTTTTTTCAAACTCTCTCATATTTCCTTAGCAAATTTATAAGTAAAAAATAAATCAAACATAAGATTAATCATATAGTTCAGCAAATGCCCTCTAACAGTTTGTTATTTTTTCAAACTCTTTTTAGTGGCATCATCAACAACTACAACAGTATTAGAACCAATAGTAGCATTAGCAACATCAACAATAGTATTAGAACCATCAGTAGGAGAATCATTAAATAAAATATAATAAACTTCTAATTGCTCAAAGAAAATCAGAAGTTTCTGTGACCAACGTTTAAAAAGAATTTCATCCAAAGAATCAAATTTTGACAAATTGGGAAGAGTTTTGTTCAAGAAAATAGTCATTTATAAATATTATATATACAATCATCTTCAAATTATTAGAAAAAATTACTCAAATATTGATATTGAACATGAATTAATACAATAAAAAAATTATTACAAATGTTGTATGTGGCAAGTTATTACTTTGAAAGCGATTTCGATCGGACAGAGATACAAATCATTGTGACTGATCGCTCCCTGGGATTTCACAATTACTTGCAAACACGTGCGCTCATAATTGAATATTAAGAGTTTGCACAAAAATAATGATAAAAAAATAATTAAAAAAAGAATAAAAACTTCGAATTAGAATGGGAGAGAATTTTCAGTGTCTTTAGTTCACAATAAAGTTATTATATAGTGAAAATAAAAGTGAAAGAAATTAAATAAAATTATTTTGCATTTTCATTCATTAATAAAAATGCGAACAATTTTTTGTGTTATTGCAGCAATAGTAAAAAGAAGTGTAAAGAAAACGACCATAGAAATATTTGACGGAATAATGGTTTATTC
>JACEIK010005376.1:67178-111581 GCA_018107945.1 Datura stramonium | reverse complement strand
GAAAACCTTTTTTTTAGTCAAGCATGAATTCATCACCCGTTGGTTTTTCTTTTCGGTTCTTTTCCGACGGGGGGTCTTTGAACCGAAGAATAAAAATTTTAATTTTATTTTATTTTTCGTTGTCTGTATATAATGTTTTAGTCGTAGTTAGGGACTGTTTCCGAAGATGGATGGTTGACGACCGTCTTGAAGAGAATTAGTCAATAGGTTTTGATTTTTGAACCGTAGCTAATGGATGCTTGATATTCTTTTTATGTGTTATGAATGATTGTAAGATGCAAATATATGTAGTGTGGAAGCATGCAAATGTATAACTTTGTTTGAGGCACTTAGGCTCTTGAATTTGACTCAATATGATTGAAGCTTAATTTTGAATTCTTGTGATTAGTGATGAAGTCTGTGAATGTGTCTTGAATTGAGCATGTGCAATGAGTGTAAGGTTTTTGAGTATTCTGTGTTATTTTGGAATGTCTAGAACTTGCCTGGTCTGTTTATAAAACGAAATGAAGGATGTAAGTATGAGAATGGATTTAGGCATTTCTTTGAATGAACCAAATCTTTATCCCTCGTTTTACCTACAATACGTATTAATCCTAGTCAGCCCATTGAGCCTTAGCCTATTCTTTGGTAAATGCAACATAAGCAATCCTTTTATTTCATTAGCCTTGAATTTGATCCAAAGCTCCTAAGCGCTTGAAGAAAAATCTGAAAGAGGAAAGGGAGTGAGAAGAATGAAAAAAAGAAAGGAAAAGTGAAAGTTGTAAAGTGAGAAAGGTCAAAGGTGCCACTTTGGTAAAAATGGTGGATTATTAGTAAGGGTAAAAAACAAATGAATGAAAAATAATTTATACAACTCCTTACCAATGAGCTAAAAGTGCCTAAAAAGAAATGGGGGAGCAAGAGGAAAAAGAAAACTACCAAGGATAAAAAGGTGAAGTAAGGAAAGTGCCAATGAGGGCGTGATGTATTGAAAGCGCTTAGGGAGAAGATAGTCACTATTGCGATCACAATAGTACCTACCTACACCGAGTACATTTACAACCTAAAAAGTCCTACTTGATCTTACATTCGTACATCCCAAATTAGTGGGTACAACACTGAGCAAGCTTATGAGTCATTACATGGTGCATGTGAATTCTTTGTGAAATTGAGTGAAATTTTATGTACCACACATGTTTGTGATATAAAAGTGTTTGCGTGTGAATTTGGGTAACTCTCTCTTACTTTCCGTGAGGGCACATGTTTAATGAAGGATAAAATTCATGTGGGATTCGTAATCGAGTTGATTGACATGAGTTTGCTAAAATTAAGAGTCGATTCTTGAGGTTAAGAAGTCTTAACATAGTTGTATTTCATTTCATTGATCAAATCGTGCATGTTTTATTTAAGCTTGTTATCTTAAATAATCATCATAGCCGTAATTTGAATTATCTTATAGATTAGTTATGTGAGAGTTTTCAATTACATGAGGTGTAAAAAGGTTGTTCGAGGACGAACAAGACTTTAAGTCAATGGGGTTGTGATCGATATTTTTTGGTCCCGATCTGCTTGCAACTTAAATTAGTCATTGTCCTAGCTATTTGATACATTTTCATGCAATTTTATATAAAAGTGAAGATATGTGCTAACCAACATGATTAGCCTTTGTTTTGTAGGTTTTGATGACTTTTGAGGAGCTAATTCATGAGTTGGTGAAGTAGAGGCTTGGAGACGGAACCAAACACGCAAGCGTCGGCAAGGAGAGCCCAAAACAGCCCACCTGCGCGTCGCAGCGTGCCACGGCAGGCAGGCTGCCCAAGACAGCCTGCCGCGTTGGCAACGTGCCACGGCAGGGTTGCTCCGCGAGCCAACACTGTGCAACGCGCTGCCAGCAGCGTGCCATGGCCTGTGACAGGTGCTGCTGGGCCATTTCGGGGCGTTCGAGAAGGCCTCCGCGTTTGGGCCGTGTCACAGGCAATGCTCCGCGTTGCACTCCGTGACACGTTGCTATTATTCAGGACAAATTCCTACTATTATAAATAGCACACTTAGGTTTATTTTTACATATTCTGACTTGGTGGAGCAAGAACGTGGGTTACGGGCGATTGGGAAGGACGAAAATTCTTAGGATTTTCTCTATCCCTTTCTTCTTCCTTTCAATTGTTTGCATAATTTCCATTCATTTAACGATGTTCAATCCACAAAAATGATGGCTAATTCTCACCTAACTTGCTGAGGTTATGAACTTGGTGTTGAAATGTAATTATTAATTCTTTGGTTTATTTCATCTTTTCTTCTATGGTTGTTCTGTTAATTCTTGTTCTTACTACGTTAATATCATTGTGTTAATGTAAATCCAAAAGTCCGGTTTCACCCGAGAGGGCAAGAAACTGGAAAGTTGTGAATTAATAGGATATGATCTTTCTTGGTTTGGGAAAATTGGGAATTGTTTACCTTCGGGATAGAAATATACGAAAGTCATATTAGTCATGTGTGGAATCGTTTTTGTATAGCTAGAACTTGAATTTCTTCTTATCACGAAAATGTAGGTGGAAGATTCATGATTCTTAAGTTGGGTTAAATACTTAATCCATAGGCATAAGTTCCGACTAACCTTAGGAGGAAAAGATAAACCATGTACATCGATAGTTCGTTTCTTTACATGTTCTTTGTAGCCTCAGCATGCTCTCCTTCATAGTTCAGACTCACTGTATAGATATCTTAGTTTAGTATAAAAATGTATTTTCCAAAACACTCAAGCTTTCTTTACACTGTTGTCTTCATATGTTGTAGGTGTAGTAAATTAACACTTTAAAAGGTTTCGCCCATTCTGTTCTGTGGGTTCGACATTCGGTTCTTAAAGAGCCTGTCTTACTTATGCGACCCGTACACACTTGCGGAGCTCATCAGGCAGCCTGCCTGCCATTGCACTGCCGACGCGCCAGTGGGCTGTTTTGGGCCTCCCTCTTTGCCGATGTTCGCGTGTTTATTCCGTCTCCAAGCCCTACTTCACCAACTCATGAATTAGCTCCTCAAAAGTCATCAAAAACCTATAAAACAAGAAGCTAATCATGTTGGTTAGCACATATCTTCACTTTTATATAAAAAATCACATGAAAATGTATCAAATAACTTATACAATACATTAATTCAAGTTATATATAAAGCGTATCACGGGACCTATATTATTTCCCGTGATCAAGAACATGAAATTCTTTTATCTGAAATGTAGATTAAGGTTCTTGATTCTTAGAAAGTTGGATAGGAGACGAGTTCCAATCCATGTAGGCAACGTAATTCTTGACCCCAGCAACCGAAGGAAAGATTAACTGAATTGTATCGATAAATTGAATTCCTGCATGTTCGTTCAACCTCAGCTTGCTCATTATACAGATTAGAACTCATTTTATAATTTTGTCTTAGATTCGTATTGATTAGGAAACTAAACTCTCAAAATCTTATTTAATTTGTTGTCTGCATTCTTAAAGATATAGTTCATTAACACTTAAGTTAATTAGTACCTTAGTTCAGTCCCTGTGGGATCGATACCCAGCTTTACCAAACCACTTTGACCCTTGTTCGATCACGTGCACTTTCGTGTAGTTACCAACCACCCAAACAGCGCGCGTCCAGAGCGGTTCTTTGTACCCATACCATCCGACAGGGAAATTCGAAGTGCAGTATTTATGTTGGCACAAATGATGGCTACTCGCTTCAGTCAGTGCCACCCGTAACAACAGAAGTCATCAGGTGGGTCTGGCGGTTTGAGGTCCGAGAATTCTTAGCACTAGGTCCCCCACGGTTCACGGTCGGTCGGGGCGGACCCCCGAGGTTTCTGGACAGGATGCGGAAAGTCTTTCGGGTCATGCATGTGACATCTACAGAATCAGTTGAGTTAGAAGGAGTATTCCCGACTGAGGGATATTGGTGTGTTGTGGTATGAAAGTTGGGAAGGTCTCGAGGGAGAGATGTTTGCCCTCCGACTTGGTCAACTTTTCGAGCCTTCTTGGACCGTTATCTGCCACGGGAAATCCGAAAGGCCCGGATGGATCAGTTTTTACAATCAATACTCACAACCATTTTGGACCCAATGTATGGCTTGCCTTCGGAAGCAACTGCTTGGTCATACTGGCATAATCCTACTTATCTTTAGTTAACACCAAAATCTTCACCGTCAGCCATGAGGCAATGTTCTTGGATCTTAGAACTAAAGTTTAAGTCCAACCATATGACAAAAATACTTTTAGTTCTTAACGCTAATTTTTTTCTTTTATAGGGGTGAGCCAAGATCTATTTAATGCTATGGGATAATGTATGCTCCTATTCTCTTTCTTGGTTTCCAACATGCATCATCGGTGATATAGTTATATGAGTGAAGCGTGCGGTATTTTATAGAGAAGGAGCTGCTGGAATGTATTCTACCATCCCCAATGCCTTTGGGCAGTGAATATAGTTTAACCTATATAGGCCATTCTGATTGAGGTGTTGCATTACTTGCTTTTTACTGTCCATCTTATAGTTTCAATGAGCATATAATGGCGCAAATATTTCTTTGTGTAACATCACAGCTCATATTGGTTCATGGATGTCATTATAAAGTTTTGTTTTGTTAAATCATGTTATTTTCTTTTTATTGTTGTGATATTTCTGTTTAAAATCAAAATATTTGCACATGAGAACTCTTACGCATGAGTCTTTTTCAATTCATTGTTATATTGAGCCTATAAGTTGTTTTTTCTTTTGTTTTCTGTAAATCATTGATTAGAAAATGACATGTTTCATTATTTTCCTTCATTAAAAAAACGTTGTAATACCTGTTTGAGAATGGTACTATTAAACATCCTAATACTGAATCACATGTGGATAAGTTGTCACAATTTGGAGACACTCCAAACATAATTAGTGACAACGATGAAATAGTGGAATAATTCTTGAAAAAGATTACTTCGGATTCAAGCATGATTTTCTTAGAGTAGTTGTGAGTTGTGACTGTTGCATATGCTGGTGGTTTGCCTTCACATTTCCTTTGTCTATTAAGGTATTCAAACTTGAAAAAAGGTAGAATATGAGTATACCTACGAGTCCTACAAGATTGAATTATGAAAAGAGCTTAGTATCAAAACTATTGTATTGCACAAGGGTATCATATTATGTAACAATTACTTACTTCCAGCACAAAAACTATAATGCATATGAATGATCTCTTCATCTAAAAAATGTCACGAGTCTAAATTAACCACTTACAAGATGGTACGTCTATACATATGACAAATTATGATCGATCGAATTCGGTGTCTTCACTGAAACTATTGCAAGTCACAGCAAAAATTGGATACCTATTCGAGTTGTTCCAGCATGAATGTTCATCACACCCCGAGTTATACCACGGAGAACACGGAACTTGAAATTACAAATAACCCCAAGTCAACGCCCTGGTCTATCATACTGGCATTCTAAAAAATGCATGCAACTATACAGGAAGTTTAAGGCAAAAATATAAGTACTTTGAGAGAAATAAACTGGTTAATAATATTTGAAAATATTTGAACAAACTACAAGTACGAAAAACAAATATGTGTGCGAAAGCCACTATGAGCGATGAGTTGCTGGGAAAAGCCCCCCAGCTAACTCCAAATCTAAATAGAAGAAAAGAAAATATATCTAAAGTAAATAATCTCCGTCCTCGAAGAATGAGGACTCACCAAGAATAATAGTTGAGGTCTTTGATAAGTGAAATTATTTATGGATTTGACCTGACATCTATATTATTGTATCATAAAATGATACAATATAAAAGTAGGCATCAGTACTTTGAATGTACTGAGTAGGAAGTGAGTGAAACATAACACAATGGATAAATAAAGGAAATGTTGAACTGAGACATGCCATGACCAACTAAAACTTCTAACTGAATAACTGAAGTGCTTGAGGTGGTCTAAAGACCTGTCTAATGGCAAAAGCATGTTCTAAGTCGGAATGCGATGCGAACTGGGCAAACTGGACTGAATTGACTGGTGGAGAGTCTGCCAACAGACACTTAGCCACGTGAGTTAGACGTGGAGTCCGATATATACACACCTCATCGGTAGAACAATATCCTTGCGGGGGTATAAAGGCATGTTTGGGTGATCACAGAGTGCGGGGCCATGAGGCCAATAACTATAACCTATGGTGGCAGCGTAGTTCTGCAAACACAGGTGCTGAACTCCAGTCCTTTCGGTGCTAAGTCTACTCCCACTTGATAGACCTAGACTGAATACTAAGCTGATAGCTCAAAACTGGGGTTCAAGAATAGTCGGGGATACATATGAAAGCACCCTAAAGAGTCTTATTGGACAGTTACAGAAACTGGATTCTAAGGCGAGTGAGGAGCTACTTATCAAAAGATGCATAACAAATCTAAAGAACAAACTAAAATCTAAAACTGGGGTCCTTAGGCTGGTTAGGCTATTTATCTAGAGTGTCATGACCATCTAGTGGACCAGCCAAGCAATTCTAAATCGATTCGTGTGGGAGTTTTCTTGACACCACGAGAATTTCTGTAGTCAAACTGATCAGCTGACATTTTATGACTGACACTGAGAATTTTAACGTTCTTACTAAAACTGAATTGATAATAGTCTGATTTCATTGCAATGCTCCTAACAACATGGAGTCCACAACAGCAGTAAATACAAGAAAATCTCGATATTCAAGCACTAATGCAAATTTCAAGACTTTTTAATTAAGGAATTAGGGCTAAGTTTCACTTCACAAGATTTAGCATTTATTTCAGTAGCGAACTGGTGGAAAATATGTATAGTGGTATAATATTACACATGATTTGGAGATGATGACTAGAAATTTCTAGACATTCGGTAGTTTAGGGATACAATCGATAGACATTCAATATTCCCTTGTTGAATCCCACATACCTAGTAAGAAGCCCGAAGAATTTCCTTGAGAAGCATGAGGATAAAAGGTTTCTAGCTCTTGCTCTGAAAGAGTTCTGAGAGTTACCCTGTGAATTCGGAGATTCTAGATGCTAGGAGAATGAGGAAAGAAACAGTTAACCCCTCAATAAATCAAAAATATGCTTAAAACGACGTAGTTTAGAGTCTAGGAGGGTGAAAACCACTGAAAGAACCTTGAAAACTCGCAGGGGAAAACTGACCATCAGTCCTTATGGGTGGCCTAATGGGTCGTGGTCAGTGACCCGACTGTGTCCACACTCGTGATGAAATGCCTTGTGCGGAATACACTGTTGGTTGAGGGACCTAACAACTCGTTACCCTGGGCCACAACTTATGGAATCACCCGTCAGGTGCACTGCTTCAACTCTAAATAATTTTTATCTAGCTTACCCGACTCATCCATAAATCGTGGTATTGACCATGACTCATGGGGTCCCTTTCGTTAGGTACCCAGCGACTCCTTCCTTCCATTTCTCAATCACCCCTTCCCACGACTGAGTTAACGAGTCCTGGGGCCTGACCACGACTCGTGGTCATATCTGTGGGGAGTCAACTTCCTAAAGCACTTCCCACGACTCATCCAATGACTCATTAGTTTCTACAACGACTCTTTAGATGAGTCATTTTGAGGCATTTTTTGCAGATTTTCTCTTTGACTCATTTCAAATTCCTGGTTAAATCTTGAGAACTTTTGGGGTGTTACAATATCTCCCCCTTGGGATCATTCATTCTCGAATGAAGACTAAAACTGTTGAAAAATTAGGAAAAGAGCTAGAGATTCCTAGATTGAGACTATGAGCTATTTTCTGAAAGATGCTGCTCTTTTTGAAGCCCGACTTCACCATATTAACGAGCGATGCAAACTAGAATGCACATAGAAAATCTAGATAAAGCTTGTGAGTATGAGATTGAATAGAGTATTGGGGAGGAATTTAGTACCTAATGCCAAGAACTGTTTGGAAAGGAACAAGTGTTCGTATCCAGCCCTCATATTTGCCCGATTTTCCACGTAGGTCCTTCTACGGCAATTTATCCATAAGACCTTGACTAAAGCTACCTCCTTATTCCTCAACTTACGAACCTGACGGTAAAGGATCTAGACTGGGACACTATAATAGCAGAGGCTGTCTTTTACTTCCACACTGTCTAATGGCATAACTGAAGTTGGATCACGAAATGCATTTTCTTCAATAGTGGCACATGGAATCTTGGGAGCACAAAAGCTAACTCAGAATGTAATTCCACTCCGTAGGGCTACTTTGCCAATTCGGCTCAGAATTCTGTAGGGTACCACATATCTTGGGCTGAGCTTTCCTTCTTCCCAAATTCATCTCCCTGTGAGTGAAATTTTCAAATAGACCCAATCATCACAGCGAACTCAATTCTCTTCTCTCCTTATCAACATAAGATTTCTGGCTTTGAGCTGTTTAAATCTTTCTCAGTGACTGTTACCTTCTGCATAACTTTATGAATCGTGTCTAGCCCAATTTCCCAGTAGCTACACCAACCTGAAACCATCCAATAAGAGACCTGCACCTTCTGCCATATAATTCCTCAAATGGGGCCATGTCGGATATTGGAGTAGTAGCTTTTGTTTAATACTTGCAAACTCGATAAGAGGCAAGTGGTCATCCCAACTGCCCTTGAAATCAACCACTCATGCTATCAATATGTCTTCTAAGGTCTTAATAGTCCGCTCAGCTTGCCCATCTGTCTGCAGGTGAAAAGTTAACAACAACGACCTAGTACCAAGTCCCTTACAAGAAAGACTTCCAAATGCAAGGTGGTAGTGTGTACCTATGTCTGGAAATAATGAATGTGGCACCCCATGAGGGCGAGCCAACACCCGGTATAAAGCTAGCATAGTCTCAGCTGAATATGCGGTTTAACTGGGAGAAAATATGTTGACTTAGTCATCCGGTTCACTATTACCAGAGATAGAATCATATTGTCGGCGAGTTGAGAGTAGACCGGCAATAATATCCATATTCACTTCTTCCACTCCACATGGTATGCTGATATCCTGGGTTATACCTCTCGGTCTCTGGTGCTCTACCTTGACTTGCTGGCAGTTCCGGGCACTTTGCTATGAATTCGGTGATGTCTCTCTTCATGTAGTTCCACTAGTATATATCCGTAAATCGTGGTACATTTAGTAGCACCGGGGTGGATGCGGAGTATCTTGAGCGATGAGCTTCAGCCGGTATTTATTGTCTCAAATCACCGACGTCCGGTACACTCAACCTGCCTTGGTAACGGGCACACTATCTCCCTTTGGAAAGCCTCAACCTCTTTCCTAAGAATCGCTTCCTTAAGTTTAAGTAAAATGGTTCCATATCTGTTTGGACTTAACTTCAACAACCAAAATCTGACCTGTTGTGCATCCACCACTCCAGCCTCAGTTGAGTTAACCAACTGCACCTGTAACTGAGCTAGTCCGTGAATATCCTTCGCCAACTCCTTTTTGCCTTTTTCAATTTGAGCCACGCTACCCATAGACACTTTCATAGGGCATCAGCCACCACATTAGCTTTGCCCGTGTGATTTAGCACGCTTATGTCATAATCCTTCAGGAGCTCTAACCACCTTTTCTGATGAAAGATTTAAGTCTTTCTGAATGAATACAAAATGGAGCTCTTATGATCGGTGAAAACATCCCGTGAAGCAAGTAAGTATGTCTCATATTTTCATGCATAAACACCACAACCTCCAACACCAATTCATGAGTTGGATAATTCTTCTCATGAACTTTGAGCTATCTGGAGGGCGTAGGCTATCACCTTACCCCGTTGCATCTGAAATGCAACCGAGTCCAACTATAAGGCTTGTCACCAATATACTACAAACCCATTTAATCCTTCCGGTAGTGTTAACATTGGAGACGTGTGAGTCGGGTTTTTAATTCACAGAAACTCTTCTGCTGCGCACCATAACCACTAAAATTTCACCTTCTTCTGAGTCAGTCTGATTGGGGGAGATGCTATAGAAGAAAAGCTTTCCACAAAGCATCCAGTAATAACCGACCAAACCTAAGAAACTTCTAATTTCGGTTGGGGAGGTAGATGCAGGAAAGTCTTTTATTCTTTGCTATCATTTAAGGATAAACTTGAATACCCCTCCCCTGAGACTACATGACCCAAAGTCACAGACTTCAACCAGGAGTGCCTTGCTGAACTTGGCAAACAACTGGTGGTCTCGAGTGTCTGAAGAACTATCTCAAATGATTAACATGCTCTTCCTCATTTCTGGGTATGCGGAATGTCTTCAACAATGCAATGAAGAACATATCCAAATACTTATTAAAGACTCTGTTCATGGAGTCCATAAAGGCTGTCGGGGCATTAGTTAGTTCGAAGGACATAACCACAAACTCGTAGTGACCATACCGAGTCTTGAAAATTCCCGTTTTTGAGGTATGTCACACTCTCGACCATAGTGGTGATACCCCGACCTGAGATCTATTTTGGAGAAATAGTGAAACCCTGAAGTTGGTCGAACGGGTCATCCAATTCCTGGTGAATACCTATTCTTGACTGTTACCTTGTTCAACAAGCGGTAATCTATGCACATTCTAAGGGTACTATCTTTCTTTAGCACAAATAGCAGCGGGGCACCCTAGGGAGAGATGCTGGGTCAGATAAAACACTTATCAAGAAGATCTTTTAGCTGCTCCCTCAACTCCTTAAGTTCAACCAAAGCCATTCTATAAAGGAGGATGGAGATGGGCTGAGTATCTGTAATAAGGTCTATATCGAAATCAATTTCCATTCAGAGAATTCAGGAAGATCTTCGGGGAACACATCTAGAAATTCGCAGACAATAGGGACTGACTTTAGATAGTTGGGGTCTTGGTCAGAATCCTTGACCCAAACTAGATGGTAAATACATACATTAGATATGAGCTTCTTGGCCTTAGGTAGGAAATAAACCTACTCTTAGGTCTTGAATTACTACCATCCATTCTAGGCGCTCATTAGGAAACTAAAACCTGACGACCCTAGTTTTGTAGTCGACTAAGGCATAACCGAAGTGTAACTAATCCATGCCAAGAATGAGGTCGAAGTCAAACATGTCTAACTCTACAAGGTAAGCTAGAATGACTTTATTGAAGGCTGAGATTGGGCAGTTTCTATACCCAGGCCCTGACTCTAACTGACTCGTCAACTGGGGTAGAGACTGAAAGTAGTTCTAAGAGGATCTATGGACTGATATCAAACTGGATTGCTTTGTAGGGTTTCACGAATGATAGTGTGTCCCCAGGGGATCCAAGTAGGAGCATATCATCTAGGTGAAAGCGTAACATACCCATGACCACATCAGTGAGTTCTCACGATCGGCTTGAGATGATAATGCATAAAAATGATTTGGCATTGACCTCCCTCCATACCTGATGTGTTAGCCTGCTAAGATGGTCAGCCTGCTGGAGTTGCTGAGGTAGTGGACTGTGATCTCCCCGTCTACTAACGGGCATTCCTTAAGCCGATGCCTAAGCTGCCCATAACCAAACCCTCTCAACCCTGAACACTCTCTTGAGTGGTTCTTGCCGCACTCAGGACAAGATGGATACATTACTAGCATTGTAGCTACGGGATTGAGAGCAGGATGCTCCACCCCTGATCCCTACTTGGGACATGGTAGGGACGGCTGAGCTGGGTGTTGGAGCCCTCTACTATTGTTACCTCAGCTGTTGCCGATGCTACTGTTGTGGCAGATGCCCTTTACCCGGAAGTTCTAGTGGCCATAATTTGATTTGCCAGTCCTACTTCCGCTGTTCTTTCGCTCCATCTCCCTCAATTTTTTGGCCTCAATCTATTGAGCATAGATAATCAGGCTGGAGGTAGATATCTTTGATCAACATTATTGTCCTGCACTCTATAGGGACCAAGATTGACACCCATTTACAAATTCAGCATGCGAGCCCTTGACACCGACCACCATCTATGGAGAATATTTGGACAACCTGGTGAACTCAAGGGCATACTCTTTTACTATCCGGTTTCCTTGTCTCAGGTTCATGAACTCTGCTACCTTTGCCTCCTTGAGCTCCCGAGGGAAGAATCTATCCTGGAAGGCTGTAGTGAACTCCTCCCATTCAACCGGTCATCGGCCTCCCTTCTTTCCACTATTCGTACCAGACTTGGGCTACCTCTTTCAGCTGGTAGGCAGCCAAGTCCCAGCCTCTCTGAGGGACTGGCACCCATAATTCCGGTGATATTTCTAACTTCAGCAGCCATGCTTGTGGGTTCTGTCCCACCTTAGATCCATGAATATCTGTGGGGTTCATCGGGTGATCCCGCACTCGGCGGCTAGCTGAGAACCGTTGTTGTTGATTGGAACCACCTGCTGATTCACCTGGTTGATGAGTAGCGCTTAAGTTTGGGTGAGAGCAGCTGAATGGCCACCCTAAATTCGGCGGTAGATACCGAGTCCGCTCTTGAGGGGCTGCGGGGCTGGTGGGGCAGGTCGTTGAGCATTGCAACCCTCTTCATATAGCATCATGGAGGCATGATTCACTAAAATGAGCGAGCATGAGTTAGGAGAATGATTCTGGGCCAATTTTAACACACGATAAGGAGTATGAAATAAATGGAATTTTCTAATAGCATCTTGTAGCCTCCCCGTCATAAAGTGTAGCGCACTTCCACCCATGAGGACTACCGATGCGGCACAGAACATTGAGGGATACTCTAAATCTGGTGCTCAAATACCAGTTGTCATTTGACTGAGTTTGCGGATGGAACACGGAACTTGGAATTATAAGTAACCCCAAGTCAAACCCTGGTCTATCATACACTGGCATTCTAAGTAACATACCTTTATACATCGGAAGTTTAAGGCAAAATATAGTACTTTGAGAGAAATAAGCTGGTTCATAATATTTGAACAAACACAAGTCTGAAAACCAAATCTGTATTTGAAAGACACTATGACTGTTGAGTTGCTGGGACAAGCCTTAGTAACTCCAAATCTAAATGAAGAAAGAAAATGTATCTGAGTAAATAATGTCGTCTCGAAGAATGAGGATTCACCAACATGAATAGGCGGGTCTTCAATGAGCGGTCGGGTATGGGGTTGAGACTGAGATCACCACAGCTGTATCATAAAATGATACATCATAAATATGCATCAGTACTGAATGTACTAAGTAGAGGTAAATTGAAACATAACACAACAATAGAAATAAATAAAAGATATGAGGCGAGAATACATGCCATGACCAACTAAAACTACTAGCCCGAATAACTGAAGTACTAAGGTCATCTAAAGACCCTGTCTGATGGCCAAAGCATGTTCAAGTCTAGAATACTGATCTGAACTGAACTGACTAGTGGGAAGTCTATAAGCTGACGCCACAACCACACTTGAGCTGAACTGGATTCCGATGTATACACCCTCGGTAGGACCCAATATACCTTGGCAAGGTACAAAGGCGAACTAGGTGATCACAGAGTCTGGGGCCATGAGGCTAATAACCTTGGCTTACGGTGGTAACGTAGTTCTGGAAACCTGGGTGCGCTAGAACCTCGGTCGCTCGGTGCTAAGTCCTACTCCCCATGGATAGTCTAGGCGGAAGATACTGGGTGATAGCTCAAAATTGAAGTCAAAACTAGTCGAGAGATACATATCTGAAAGCACCCTAAGAGTCTTATCGGATCAAATTCTGAAATTGGGTTCTAAGACTGGTTAGAACTACTGATCTAAGCATCATAACCGTCTAAGGGCAACTAAAATTCTAAAATTGGGGTCCTAAGGCCTAGTCGAAGACTTTTTATCTAGAGTGTCATGACTGCCTAGTGGACCAATAAAAGCTGAATTCTAAATCTGATTATGATAACTGGGAGGTACTACTGACACCTCGGAAAATTCTGTAGTCAAACTAATCAGCTGACATTTCTGACCGAGAATTTTAACGTGCTTACTAAAGCGAAATGCAGCAATACTCTGTTCAGTTGCAATGCTCAACGGCATGGGAGTCCACTTAACATTGATAAATATAAGAAAAAGTCTCGATATTCCAAGCACTAATGCAAATTTCAAGACTTTCTAATTCAAGAATTGGGGCTAAGAATTTCACTTCACAGATTTATAATTTATTTCGATTCGTGAGCGGTGGAAAATATGTATAATTAGCATGGTATAATATTACACATGATTTAGATGAAGTATGACTAGAAATTTCTAGACGTCGATAGTTTGAGCTCCACAACTATTACAGAGAAATAGTGAGGAATTTAGGACACAAGGAAGAACTATTCCCTTTTGAATTCCACATACCTGGTGAAAGCCCTAAAGAATTTTCTTGAGCGGGAGAAATAGGTTTCCCTAGCTCTTGTTCTGAAGTTATAGAAGTTCTGAGGAATTTTGAGTACGGATGGGGGAGAATGAGGAAGAAACCATTTAAACCCTCTAATAAGTCTTAAAATATGCTTAAAAGATGTGTTTAAGTCTAGGAGGGTAGGAAATTACTAAAAGACCCTTGAAAACTCGCAGGGAAAAATTGACCGTCAGTCCTCACGGGTGACCTAATGGGTCGTGGTCAGTGACCACGACTCGTGAGTCACACTCGTGGCACACTATCTAGAACAAAGTATTGAGTCGGCACGAGGACCTAACAACTCATTACAGGCCACAACTGCATTGGCATCACTAGTTAGGTGCACTACTTCAACTCAAATAATTTTTTATCTAGCTGACCACGACTCATCCCACAATTGTGGTGACTGACCACGATTCATGGTGTTCCTTCCGTTAGAGTACACTGACTCCCTTTCCTTCCATTTCTCAATCACCCCTTCCCACAAATGACCTAACGAGTCATGGGGCTGACCACGACTCGTGGTCGTATCCGTGAAGTCAACTTCCTAAAGCACTTCCCACGAATCATCCAGCGACCCATTAGTTACTATAAAGACTCATTAGATGAGTTGTTCGAGGCATTTTGTAGTTTTCTATTGACTCATTTCCAAATTTATGGTTTAAATCTTGAGAACTTTTGGGGTGTTACAAAATTATTGCCTGATCGATATATATTTTGAAGAATCATGAATTAAGTACCTAATGATTGATGTTAAAGTAACATTGTTGAACCTCCATTCTTTCTCCATTAGACTCTCTGGTATCTAGATTTGAAAATTCTAGTGATATTGAGTTTACTCTGATGTTGTGTACTCCCAATTCAAGGGCCATCATCTTCCATTCAATTATTTGATAATTAACTTATCACAACATAGATAGTAGTCTATCTCTCTCTTCTTTGTCCCTTTCTATGTCTTATGGAGTTGATGAAGAGCCTACTTATATTACATTCCAATAAAAGGTTGTGGTGTTGGGATATACCCCTCTACTTTTAAAAAATGTCTCATGATTGAACCTGGACTAATGCGAAATGCCAAATTCCTGAAGGAGTGTTACACTCTTTAATGAGAGCCGTAAGGAGATACTTTATGGGTATTAGGAAATTATAATCCAACAAATTGCAAAACAAATGTCAGTCAAAAATACTTACAACCACTCATGGTGAAATATTAAGTCAAAATACTTACAACCACTCGTGGTCAACACTGAACAAATTCAAGTAATTTTTTGTATTCATTTTTAGCGCTTACTTGTATCTCTAAATAATAGGGACATTATATTTATTTGCGCTTTAAAGTTTTTGTGTTCTGTTTCATTTCTTTTCTTCAAATTTGCTATATAATAGTAAAAATTATAAAACTACTTTTTATCAGGCGAACTTTACATATTTTGTATTAACTATATCTATCAAACATTCATTGAAATAAAGTTAGACGTTTTCTGAATGCTACGCTATGTAGGTACACGTACAAGTGAGGCAATGGTTGTACGTGACCTGCTTAATTTTTCTATGCAAAAATCACATACTCTTCCACTATTTTCCTTCATAAAGACCCATATATCTCTATATATATCGTCTTTTGTTGAAAGTGTTTACATTGTAATCATAATTTTAAAGGTTTTTCATGAAATGAAATATTATCATACCATAATTGGTCAAACTTTAAAAAATTTATAGTGATTCTTTTTCTTTCAAAATTACTTATTTTGGTGTGCTTGGGTGCTCGATCAAACAATTTAGGTAAGAGCTTGGTACAAAGTGTTCTACATAAAACTCAAATTACACAGCTATGTTGCTTTTTGACTATTAGACAGGTGACGGACCCGTACATGATGCATAATAATATTTACGGATTTCTTTATCTTGCTCGATCTATAAAGATAAGCCGTATCAATAATACAAGTGCAATTGCCTCTAAATGGCTTTCACTATAATTGCCTGGTGATGTATTACCTGAATAAAAATTTTAACAATTACATTATAGCATTTGTAATTAGTGAATGAATTATCGAAAATAAAGACAAATAAGTTTTAATGATGTACAATATCTAAATGGAAAACAAATGAATGATTGTATATGTGTAAGATTAATGAGGTAATTTGCTACAGCGAGCCTTGGTACTTATATAGTTATAGGCATAAAAAATTTTAGTCTTACAATACATAAAATAGAACCAACGTCGGGCATCACTATCATAGCAAGATTAAAAGCACATGAAGCAATAATTTTCTCTCCTGACTATCTCTTTTCACTTGACAAAAGTTGTTATAAGTCTTAGTGAAATACCCTTGGCACTTTATTTTTAGAAAAATGAAAATCATATAATAGAAATCTTACTTCTTACAAGAACAAAAATAATCTCAAAACATACCGCAATTGAGTAATATTTTCTCTTAGGGATAATATTTTGCATACGTTCAAGTAAATACTCAAGATGAAAGGTCTCATGTTGATAACGTGTTATGAATTAAAAATAAAAATATTTTTAATTTTTTTAATTTTTTTAATTTTTTTATATATATATATATATATATATATATATATATATCATATATATAATTTCTCTAAGCTAATATCAATCCACTGATTTAACTTCCTATTAGTGAAGAAAGAAGTATTGCGAGGCTTTTCAGGAAGCTGTTGCAAAAGCTTTTCAGTTACTTGCATGTTGTTGTTTTGCTTGAGATTTGCAATGCCTATTTGTTTAAGCTACTTACCAAGTTGTCTACTTGGTTGCAAGCAGGGACTTATTAAAATACATTTCAGGAGTTTCTTGAAAGCAACCTGCGCCGAGCTACTTGCAAGCTACTTGTGTCATGCTGCCATCACTCGAGTTTACACCTGAACGTGGTACGGTACTTAGGATCACAAGGGACCCAAGAAAACCCATGGTAAAGCATACTTTTAATAGTGATCACGAAAATAATAATAATAAAATTGGAGACTAACTAAATAAATAAAAAAATACTGAATAATAACAAAATCTGAAAACCCAAGCTGAATCTATAAATGATGTCTGAAAGCCTTCTAAAAATGTGAGTGAGTTGTGGGACAAACCTCCAGTGGCTCTAATTTCTAAACAAAAACAAAACAAATAAAAATGAAAATGAGACTCCATCCCACAGCAGATGAGGACTCACCACTGAAGCTGCTGGGAGGTACAGAGAACTACCTTTATGGTGTGGAGGCTGGATACACGAGCCTATATAATAAAATGATAACACAAAGAAATATACAATCAGTACTTTGAATGTACTTTTATGTATGCGCGAACTAAATCATACATATACTGAGTAATAGTAAGCTGAACTGTAACACTGCAAAAATAAACTGAAATCGAGATACGCGGGCGGGCGAGAATCGCATTTGTATTGGAATAAAGCTTGTACTATGAAGAGTCTATAACCGACATATAACCAAGTGAACTAGATGTGAGTCCGATGTATACACCTCATCAGAAAGCCCACTGTCCTTGCCAAGGTATGAGTGGCTGAATTTAGTGATCCCAGCATGCAGGAGCCCATTCGGGCTAATAACCTATGGTAAATGTAGTTATAGGAACTTGGGTGTACTGAATCCTGGTCTGCTCCGGTGCTAAGTATCACTCCTACTGGAAAATCTAGTTATATCTCATGATGATAACTCGAAACTAATGTCCTAAGATATAAGTCAGAACTACTTATCAAGAAGTGTTCTAGAGTCTAAGGACTTGAAAAGAAACTATGTTCTAAAAGACTAGTCAAGTTGCTTTATCTGAAAGCGTTGTAACAGTCTAAAGAACGACTAACGAGATGATAAAATGATACTATTGAAGTTTACTGGTTCTCAAAGACATTAAAGAATCAGCGATCGGTGTGTTACGGAGAATGCGGTATCTGAGTACTAACTGAAATTCTGAGATTGAATATGCTAAAGCATTAACTTTTCGTTCATGCATCTGTACTAACATTCATAATTCAGTAAATATCATAACAATACAACTTCATATCTGGTTCTAAATCATTCTGATTTTATTTCAAATATCCTTTAAGGGTCTGGGATTAAGAAAGCTTAATGCAACATGAATAAAACTAAGAAATGAATTTCAGCTAGGAATGATCATACAAACTTAGAGATTTAACAAGGTTTAAAAAATTTCTTAACTGATTGAAAACCCTAGCATCAAACTTCTACAGATAGATTTGAAAGTTTTTGAAAATAATTTGGGATACAAGGGAAAGAAAACCTTGTTGAAATCCCACATACATGAAGGAGAACTCCCGAGAGACACTTGAGTAATTTGAGAAGAAGACTGAAACCCTTGCTCTTTCCTTGAATTGTCCGACTTAGTTCTTACAATGAAGTTCTGAGAGTGTGAGGATAGAATGAGGAGGAATGTTAAATAACTCCCTTTATATATATTAATTTCAACGATGTGGTTTAGGGATTCAAAATTTTGAAGGTTATAAAAATTCCCCTAGAAGAAAATCTTGAAAAACTACCTGTCAGGATCTAATGGTTCACACAATGAGTCGTTGGTTGTGACTACGACTTGTTAGGACCAGTCGTTGGTCTTGGGCCTTCAGTTTAGTGTTTGGACTCGACTAATGGATGGACAGGACGACCCATTGAAGGTAACAACGGGTCATTATATCAAGTCTTAGTCATGGGAAGGATTTCGAACAACTTCTAAGCTTTCCAAATGGATGATGCAATGACTCATTGGTTGAAAAAGGGGTCATTGTCCACTGTTGGAAATGCGTCATTACGGGAAATTTGAATGACGATTGCTTGACAATTTACGAAAACAACTACTCATTAGATAGAACAACGAGTTGTTGGTTCCACTCGTGTGTGGGAGAGTTTCTACCCTTACCTGAATTCTTCTAATGGCTCCCTATACAAATGATGGTTAGTAATAGTGACTCATTAGATGGCTCATTTGTTTGAATGAAGGTTTTGATCACATTCTAAGTTGAGGGCGGGCAACATAATGACTCGTTGTTTCTAATGATGAGTCTTTATACCCATTGAATTTGAGGTTAAGCTTTGCAGGGCTGACAATGTCATTGTTGATAACAACGACTCATTTGTTAGTCATCTGAGAGGCAAAAATTTTATAGTTCTATTTTGGTATTTCATTCCAAGTATGGGTTTGTCTAAGAAACTTTTGGGGTACAATATCTTCCCTTTGAGAACATTCATCCTCGAATGAAGTAGTAAGCTGAAAGACTGGGGAAAAAGTTGCTGTAATCCAAGCTGAAGGCACATAAGCGATTACTGAAAAGTGAGTGATTCCAAGCTGTGGTGAACGCTAATTGAACTTATGCAACTAGGGTGCACCATTTAAATTGAATAGGGCGATGAATATGGAACTGAATAGAGTACCAGGGAGAAATTGGTACTTAATGCTGAAGCTGAGTCGAGTTGGAGAGGGAATAGGTCAGGGTATTTAGCCATCATATCCATACGTTTTCCCATGCCAGTCCCTCAACTTACTTGGTTCTTCCATGTAATACCCCACCCCCGAAGCAATCTCTTTGTCTTCAACTTACGAACCTGATGGTCTAGGATATGAGCCGGAACTATTTTAAGACAAGTTGTCATTTAAACCAATGCTTTCTGAGGGTACTATTGAGGTCAAGTCATTGATGCATTTATTCAACAAAGAGACATGGAAAGTGTTGGGTGCATCGATGCTAACTTCACACAGCAAATCCAGCTCATAAGCCACATTGTAGAGCGTTTCAGGATTCTATGAGGCCAACATATCTAGAACAAGGCTCATGAACACATTTCCTTTCTTCAGAACCTCATCATCCTTTTATAGCTAGGCACAGATATATCAATCATCCATAGCAAAATCAACTCCTCCTCCAGCATCTACATCTGATTCTCAGCTGAGTTGTTCTCCGCCGTTCCCTGATAAGCTGAATCTTCTGGCTAGCCTCATGAACTAAATCTGTGCTTACTGGTAGCTTCACCAATCTAAAATCACCCTATGGGAGACCTTTACCTCCTACCATATAATGCCTCGAATGGGGCCATCTCAATAATGGGTGGTAATTGTTTATTATACGCAAACTCCGATAGAGGTAGGTGATCATCCCAATTTCCTTTGAAATAAACCACAGAAGATCTCAACATATCCTCCAAGGTCTGAGCTAGTCCGCTCAACCTAACCATCTTTATGAGGGTGAAAAGATGGCACTGAAAAGCGACCTGAGTATGAGTCCTTCTAAAGTGATTTCTAGAAGTGCGAGGTGAACTGAGTGCCTTTACGACTCTAATGTACAAGGAGCCCTGTAGTCTGACTAACTCCTGGATCATACTACTTAATGCCCTAAAAAACTCAAAGACTGAACCCAGGGACTCAAAATGAGAAAACTGAAAAATCTGCACCAAGTCACATAATGAGTCATTTTGTGACTCGTGAGGTGTCCACGTGTCATTAAGTGACTTGTGGTGAGGCCTGTGGACTTAGTGAGAAATATGGAGAATGGGCGACCACGGGCGTGACCATGAGTCGTGGTCAGCCCCGACCGTGATATGACTAGTGTTCAAGAACAATATTAGGCCGGGAAAATGTTAGGTAGTGAACCTAACGACTGGTCATCATGAGTCGTGGTCCATGCCATGATACGTTGGGTGACCCATTGGTCAGTTTTGGTTAAGAGTTGAGGAGGCCTGGCAGTCGTGGTCAGCGACCATGACCCGTTAGATCACCCGTGATGATTGACGATCAGTTTCCCCTGCGTGTTTTCAAGGGTCTTTCAGTAATTTCCAACCCTTCTAGACTCTAAACTATGTCGTTTTTAGAATAGTTTCATACTTATTAGAAGAGGGTTAAACAATTTCTTTCCCTCATTCTCCCATTCGAGACTCTCAAAAATCATCACTTAGAGCTTCTCTCGAGCTTTTTAGAGCAGAATTGAGACAACCACTGCTCCTAAGTTTCTCAAGGAAATTCTTCGGCTTCTTCACTAGGTATGTGGGAATTCAACAAGGGAATAATTCTTCCCTCGTGTTCCCAAATTCCTCCCTACTTTTCTCTATCAGTTCTAGCTGAAATTTCGTGTTAAGAAATTCTTAATCTTTGTCTAATTCATGTGGAATGTTATTTCATGTTCGTTGCCTAGATATTTTCCACCAATTTATGACTAAAATGAAGTTCAATATTGTGAAGTGATTATCTATTTCTTGAACTAGAAAATCTTGAAATTTGAATTAGTACCCGAATATCAAAATTTTGCTTGGATTTATCGGTATTGTGGACTCCCATTATTAGTAGAAACTAAATCAATTTATTATCTGTTTAGTTTTAGTAAGAATGTTAGAATTCTCAAGTGTCGGTCAGAAATGTCAACAGATCAATTTGACTACAGAATTTTCTGGTGTCAGTAGTACCTCCAATTATCCGTCAGTTAGAACTCGGTTTTTAGTTGTCCACTAGGTAGTCATGAAACTTTTAAATAAGAAGCTCGACTAGCCTCGGGATTTAACTTCAGATTATAGTTTTTCTTTATACCGTTATGACGCTTCCAGATAAGCAACTCTGACCAGTCTTAGAACCCGGTTTTAGAATCCGGTCCGGTAAGACTCTTAGAGTGCTATTAGATATGTATCCATGACTAGTCTTGATCCCAGAGTTTAGAGATATCGGCTTAGTATTCGGTTTAGGACTATCTGAGTGGGAGTAGGACTTATACCAAAAGGGACGGGGTTCAGCGCACCAGGTTCCCAGAACTACATTGCCACTGTAGGTTACAGTTTCACTGGCCTCATGGCCCTAGACTCTTATGATCACCCAGCTCATGCCGCTATATCTGAAAGGTATATCGGGTCCCTACCGATGGTGTATAATCTCCACGTCTAGCTCACATGATTATATGTCGGTTATAGATTCTCCCACTAGTGGGTTCAGTCCCAGCTTCAGATCAATATTCCAAACTTAGTACATGCTTTGACCATCTGACAGGGTCTTTTAACGTCATCTCAGTTATTTCAGTTATTTAAGTTCCAGTAGCTTTAGTTGGTCACTGCATGTCTATTCGGTTCGGCATTTTTATTCCATTGTGTTATGTTTCTCTCACGTACCGGTACATTCAAAGTACTGATGCGTACGTTTATGTTTTATTGTTTTATGATACAACTGCGGGATCCTCAGTCTCAGCCTCACTAGCCGATCGTTCTCCGAGACTTCAGCTGAAACATTCTAGTTGGTGAGTCCTCATTCTTTGAGGACGGGGTATTAGTCGGTTACATTTCTTTTCTTTTAACTAGATTTGGGGTTATATGTGGGCTTGTCCCAGCAACTCAGCAGTTGTAGTGGCTTTTAGACACAGATTTGGTTTTCAGACTTGTGGCTTTGTTAGAAAATATTTTCAAATATATGAACCAACTTTATTCTCTAAAATGTTTATATTTTTGTTTAAACTTACGCTATATATATTTATATTACTCGGTTTGCGGTGTATGATAGACTAGGGATTGAGGTGGGGTCACTTGTGACTCCAAGAACCATGTTCCGTGTGGGGTGTAAACTCGAGGCGTGACAAACTTGGTATCAAAGCACTAGGTGTAGAATTATCTCGGATGTATAAGCGCATATTTAGAGTCCTTTTATTGGTGTGAAGCGGTCACCTTCCATGACAGGAGGCTACGAGATGTTATTAGTAAAAACTCCCTTTATTTCATACTACTTATCGTGCTTTGAAATTTAAGAATCATTCTCTAACGTACTCTATATTGGTGTGAAGCGGTCACACTTATGACAGGGAGGCTACGAGATGTTATTAGTAAAACTCCCTTTATTTCATACTACTTATCGTGCGTTGAAATTTATTTCCAGAATCATTCTCCTAACTTGTGCTCTATTTCATTTCAGTGAATCATGCCTCCGTGACGTAGTAATGGAAGAAGGGCCGGTAATGCTCACCGACCTACCGCACCAGCCCCGGCAGTCCCTCAGGATGATTCAGTGTCTAAAACAGAGTTCAAGGCGTCTATTCAGCTGTTCACTCAAACTATTACCAACCAGGTGAACTAGAAGGTGGTTCCAATCAACAACAATGGGTCTGCAGTAGCTGCCCAAGTGCATGACTTCACTCGGATAAAGCCTCCAGATTTTCACGGATCTAAGGTGGGAGAGGATCCACAAGGATTTTTAGATGAGATTAAAAAGATCACCTGAATTATGAGTGTCAATCCCTCAGAGAGTGCTGACTTGGATGCCTACCAGCTGAAAGGGGTGGCCTAGGTTTGGTACAAATAGTGGAAGGAGAGGAGGCCAGCAAAAGAAGGACAGGTGGAATGGGAGGAGTTCACTACAGCCTTCCTGGATAGATTTTTCCCTCGGGAGCTCAGGGAGGAAAAGGTAGCGGAGTTCATGAATCTGAGATAGGGAAACCGGATAATAGAAGAATATGCTCTGGAGTTCACCAGGTTGTCCAAATACACTCCGGAGATGGTTGCCGAGCCAAGGGCTCGCATGTTGAAGTTTGTTAATGGGGTGTCGAACCTGGTCCTTAAAAAGTGCAGGACAGCGATGCTGATTAAGGATATTGACCTCTCTAGCCTTATTGTCTATGCCCAGCAGATTGAGGTAGAAAAATTGAGGGACATGGAGCAAAAGAACAAGCGGGCAAGGACTGACCAATCATATTATGGCCACCAGAGGTCTGGCGATAGCAGGCGCTTACAACAGCAGCAACAGAGGGTCCCAACACCCAGCTCAACTAGTGCCCTTACCTTTCGGTCCCGCCAGGATCATAGGGGTGCAACATCTGGCTCTCAGTCCCAGAGTTACAATGCCGGTAACAGGTATCCAGCTTGCCACAAATGTGGCAAGAACCACCCAGGAGAGTTCCTTTAGGGTCGATAGGGCTGTTTTGGTTGTGGTCAACTTGGTCATCAGCTTAAGGAATGCCTGTCAGTAGGACGAGAAAGATCACAATCCACTACCTCAGCAGCTCCAGCAAGTCGACCAGCTCAGCAAGCTAATACATCAGGTACGGAGGGCGATCAACACCTAAACCATTTTTATGCATTATCATCTCGTCAGGATCAGGAGAACTCACCGGATGTAGTCACATGTATGTTATATCTTTTCCACCTAGATGTATATCCCCTACTTAATCCAGGGGAGACACTATCATTCGTGACTCCCTATGTAGCAGTCCAGTTTGACATAAGTCCAGATGTCCTTTCAGAACCATTTTCAGTCTCCACCCCAGTTGGCGAGTCAATTAGAGCCAGCAGGTATATAGAAATTGCACAATCATAGTCTACAATAAAGTCATTCCAACTGACCTTGTAGAGTTAGACATGGTCGACTTCGACCTCATTCTTGGCATGGATTGGATACACACCGGTTATTCCTCAGTCGATTGCAGAATTAGGGTCGTCAAGTTTTAGTTCCCTAACGAGCCAGCATTAGAATGGATGGGTAGTACTTCAACACCTAAGGGTAGGTTTATTTCCTACCTTAAGGCTAGGAAGCTCATATCTAAGGGATATCTTTACCATCTAGTTCAGGTCAAGGATCCCGACTCTGAGACCCCAACAATCCAGTCAGTCCCTATTGTCAGCAAATTTCTAGATGTGTTCCCCGAAGATCTTCCCGGAGTTCCTCCTGAATGGAAAATTGACTTCGGTATCGACCTTAATCGAGATACTCAGCCCATCTCCATCCCTCCTTATAGAATGGCCCCAGCTGAGCTTAAAGAGTGAAGGAGAAGCTAAAATATCTTCTTGATAAGGGTTTTATTAGACCCAACATCTCTCCCTGGGGTGCTCCAGTGCTATTCGTGCGACAGAAAGACGATACCCTCAGAATGTGCATCGATTATCGTCAGTTGAATAAGGTCACAGTCAGGAACATGTATCCCCTACCTAGAATTGATGACCTATTCGACCAACTTCAGGGAGCCAACGGTTTCTCCAAAATAGATCTCAGGTTGGGGTATCATTAGCTAAGAGCCAGAGAGTATGACATACCAAAAACAGCTTTCAGGACTCGGTATTGTTACTATGAGTTTGTGGTTATGTCCTTTGGACTAACAAATGCCCCTGCAACCTTTATGGACCTGATGAACAGAGTCTTTAAGAAGCATCTGGATATGTTTGTCATTTTGTTAATCGACGACATTCTGGTATACTCTAGAAATGAGGAAGAGCATGCTAATCACCTGAGAATAGTGCTTCAGACACTCAAAGACCGCCAGTTGTTCGCCAAGTTCAGCAAGTGTGAATTCTGGTTGAAGTCCGTGACTTTCCTAGGTCATGTGGTCTCGGGTGAGGGTATTAAGTTTGATCCTCAAATGATAGCAGCTGTGAAAGACTAGCCCATACCTACCTCCCCAACCGAAATTAGAAGTTTCTTAGGTTTTGACGGTTATTACCGACACTTTGTGGAAGGCTTTTCATCTATAGAATCTCCTCTAACTAGGTTGACTCAGAAGAAGGTGAAATTCCAGTGGTCAGATGCATGTGAGAAGAGTTTCTATGAGTTGAAAACTCGACTCACTACCGCTCCAGTGTTGACCCTACAGGAAGGATCAGATGGGTTTGTAATATATTTCGATGCTTCTAGAGTTGGAATCGATTGCGTTCTGATGAAGTGGAACAAGGTGATAGCCTATGCCTTAGGACAACTCAAAGTTCATGAGAAGAATTATTCAACTCATGACTTGGAGTTGGCAGCGGTGATGTTTGCGTTAAAAATATGGAGACACTATCTGTACGAGGCTCACGTGGATGTTTTCACTGATCATAAGAGCCTTTAGTATGTATTCAGTCAGAAGTACCTAAATCTTCGTCAGAGAAGGTGGTTAGAGCTCTTGAAGGATTATGACATGAGCGTGCTATATCACCCGGGAAAAGCCAATGTGGTGGCTGACGCCCTAAGCAGAGTGTCTATGGGTAGCTGGCTCATGTTGAGGAAGAAAAAAGGAATTGGTGAAGGATATTCATAGACTAGCTCAGTTATGGGTGCAGTTGGTTGACTCAGCTGAGGGTGGAGTGGTGATACAAAGTGGGTCAGATTCCTCTTTGGTTGTTGAAGTTATGTACAAACAAGATGAAGATCTCATTTTACGTAAACTTAAGGAAACGGTTCTTAGGAAAGAGGTTGAGACTTTTATTCAAAGGGGGAGATGGTGTGCTCCATAACCAGGGCATATTGTGTGTACCGGACGTTGGTGACTTGATACAGTAGATATTGGCTGAAGCACACAACTTGAGATACTCCATCCACCCTGGTGCTACTAAGATGTACCGCGATTGACGGGATATTTACTAGTTGAACGACATGAAGAAAGACATCGCCGAATTTGTAGCTAGGTGTCCGAACTGCCAGCAAGTCAAAGTATAGCACCAGAGACTAGGAGGTATGACTCAGGATATCAACATACCTACCTGGAAGTGGGAAGAAGTGAATATGGATTTTACTACGGGTTTACCTCAAACTCATCGGCAACATGATTCTATCTGGGTAATAGTAGACCGGATGACTAAGTCAACACCTTTCCTCCTAGTTAAAACTATAGATTTAGCTTAGGACTATGCTAGGTTTTATATCCAGGAGATGGTCAGACTTCATGGGGTTCCATTATCTATTATTTCAAATAGAGGTTCCCAGTTCACCTCGCATTTATGGAAGTCTTTTCAGAAGGGACTTTTTAACCAGGTCAAGCTAAACACAACATTTCACGTGCAGATAGATGGACAAGCTGAGCGGACTATTCAGACCCTAGAAGATATGTTGAGAGTGTGCGTGATTGATTTTAAAGGCACTTGGGATGACCACTTGCCTCTTATCAAGTTTGTGTACAACAACAACTACCACTCCAGTATGTAGATGGCCTAGTTTGAGGCATTGTATGTTAGGAGATGTAGGTCTCCTATTGGGTGGTTTGCGGTTGGTGAAGCTTCTATAATTGGGCCAGACTCGGTTCATGAAGTATGCAAAAGGTACAACTTATCAAGGAAAGATTAAAAATAGCTCAGGCTGTCAGAAATCTTATGCTGATGTGAGGAGAAGAGAATTAGAGTTTATGCTGTGGATGACTGGGTCTATCTGAAAATTTCACCCATGAAAGGGGTGATGAGGTTGGGGAAGAAGGGAAAGCTCAGTCTGAGATACGGGGACCCTATAGAATTCTAAGACGAATTGTCAAGGTAGCTTATGAGCTGGAGTTACCTGCAGAATTGGAATCTGTGCACCTAGTATTCCATGTGTCACTACTGAAGAAGTGTATCGGTGATCCAACTTCAATTGTGCCATTGGATAGTGTGGGAGTGAAAGATAGTCTCTCATATGAGGAGGTCCTAGTTCTGATCCTTGAATGTTAGGTTCATAAGCTAAGGTACAAGTAGGTAGCTTCGGTCAAAGTCTTGTGGAGGAATCAACAGTTTGAGGGAGCTATGCGGGAAGCTGAAATAGATATGATGGGTAGATACCCACATTTGTTCCCTTCCGACTCAGTTTCAGTTTAAGGTATCAATTTCCTCCCAAAACTACTTTTGGTTTGTATGTTTCAACTTTACTCATGTAAATGAACGTGTGCATGATTAGTAAATTCAGTTTAGACCGGTGATCAGTTCAGAGGTAGTCATTCCGCTAGTTTAAGCTTTCATGATCAGTATTCGTGTATAAAATTTTCCATTATCTACTTTCTTGTGTGTTTTCCAACATTCGAGGATGAATGTTCCCAAGGGGGAGATATTGTAATGCTCCGAAAACTCAAAGACTAGACCCGGGACTCAAAAAAGAGAAAACTGGAAAATCTGCACCAGGTCACAAGATGAGTCATTCTGTGACCCGTAGGGGATGACCATGAGTCATTAAGTGACTCGTGGTGAGGCCTGTGGACTTAGTGAGAAATTTTGAGAATGGATTACCAAAGGTGTGACCACGAGTCGTGGTCAACACCAGGAGGCGTGATATGATCCGTGGTCAAGAACAATGTTAGGTCGGAAAAATGTTAGGCAGTGAACCTAACGACTGGTCACCATGAGTCGTGGTCCATGCCACGACCCATTGGGTGACTCGTGGTTAGGTTTTGGTTAAGAGTTAGAGGAGGGCAGGCAGTGTACCTCATGGGTGTGACCACGAGTCATGGTCACAGACCACGACCTGTTGGGTCACCCGTGAGGACTGACGATCAGTTTCCCCTACGAGTTTTCATAGGTCTTTAAGTAATTTCCTACCTTTCTCGACTCCAAACTACGCGTATTAAGTATGTTTTCAGGCTTATTATAGGGGTTAAATAGTTTCTTTGCTCATTCTCCCAATTTAGACTCTCAGAAATCATCGTAGAACTTCTCTCAGAGCTTTTAGAGCAAGAGCTAGGGCAACCTTTTCTCCTCGGTTTATCAAGAAAATTATTCGGGCTTCTTCACCTGGTATGTGGGAATTCAACAAGGAATAATTCTTCCCTTGTGTCCCCAAATTCCTCCCTACTTTTCTCTATCAATTCTAGGCCTGAAATCATCATATGTTAAGAAATTCTTAATCAGTATTCGTCTAATTCATGTGGAATGTTATTTCATGTTAGTTATAGATATTTTCCACCATTTTGTGACTGAAATGAAGTTCAATCTTGTGAAGTGAAATTTAGCCCTATTTCTTTAACTAGAAAATCTTAAAATTTGCATTAGTGCTTGAATATCGAAATTTTGCTTGGATTTATCAGTGTTGTGGACTCCCATGTTGTTTGTAGCATTGAAACTAAATCAGATTATTGTCAGTTCAATTTTAGTAAGAATGTTAGAATTCTCAAGTGTCAGTCAGAAATGTCAGCTGATCAGTTTGACAGAATTTCCCAAGGTGTCAGTAGTACCTCCCAGTTATCCAAATCAGATTTAGAACTCAGTTTTAGTGGTCCATTAGGCGGTCATGACACTTTTAGATAAGAAGCTCTGACTAGCCTCAGGACCCCAACTTCATATTATAGTTTGTTCTTTATATGATTATGATGCTTCCAAATAAGCAGCTCTAACTAGTCTTAGAACCCAATTCCAGAATCCGGTCCGATAAGACTCTCTGGTTGCTTTGAGATATGTATATCTGACTAGTCTTTGGCCCCAGTTTTGAGCTATCAACATAGTATTCATTCTAGGACTATACAGTAGAAGTAGGACTTAGCATAGAGTGGACCGGGGTTCCAGTGCACCCAGGTTCCCAGTTTTGAGTGTACTGTCTTTCTTTTGCACGAATAGGATTGGGGTGTCACACCCCACCTTGGGAGGCATGACTAGCACCTAATGCCACACTGGGATCTGGGTTGACTTGGCTGGGCATACACATCTCTAGTGCCTACCAGCGACTCAAAATCAAGAAAACAAATTGCTATATCTCAATTGTAAACACAGTCTCGGGCCGGCAAGGCCATGCAACACTTGTAAAAGAAAATAGCTAACCCAGCCAACATAACAATAAAAGGGATCCTATGCAGGTCGACAAGACCATTATGTGCTGTCTAGTTATAACCGAATAAGAAATAGATAGTCATCTAAACACTATAGCCGACAAGGCTGCTAACTAACTAGATAAACTAGGCCCCACATGGACACTGCATTAAAATAAGACATACATAGGACCCACACGGCCAACAACAACCAACTAACTAAAGACTATAGTTTGCAAGCCTCTAAGAGTGAAAATATTGGTCGGGACAAGGCCCCGGGCCTACCCAAATGCTATACAACTAAAAGACAGGTAACCTCTACTACCTGACAACTCTGAATGAAAGGATCTGGCCGATCTGCTGACTCTGAATAGCTGCTAGGAGATCCTGAAACTTGGCTATCTAAACCTGCAGGTAAGTATGCAGCGTCCCATAGTTGGGCGTCAGTACAATATGTACTGAATATGTAAGGAAGTAAGTAAAGTTGAATAAAAGCTGATTCGAAATGAAAGTGACTAGCAAGAAGGGGCAGAAGTTAACCTGTAAGCTTTCTTATCCGTAACTTGCATCTAGTAAACTACTACACATATATGAGATGAGGTTGTACGACTATACATTCATAAGCTATAGCTAATAGGAAAGTGTACAAATAAGAACCTAACCTGGCTCCCATAAACCAAGAAGGAGCAAGCAACACATAAATAACCTACCGGGGCTCCCATAAGCCCTGGCAAGTACAATCCAATCTATATACCCCTAACAAGGTCCTTATGATTCTACTAGTAACTATACCCAACCTACCCGGCTTTTGGGTCTACAACTGAGCTTACTGTACTCTTGTAACTATGTATGAGCCCTCTGGCTCCTGTAACTGCCCCCTAGGCACACAATGCTCGAGGGAGGGTCACTGATGCCGATATGGCATAAAAGTAGAAGCCCATTCATGGATGGATTGTAATATGGTCCTTGGGCCTGAATATAGTCCATTGGGACATCACATAGCTCCTCTAAGCAATCAATAGGCCCGTAGGTGATGACACAATTAGCAACCCTGAAGTTGATCAATGGAAGGCTATCCTAGGTGGGGTCGATCCTAACCAATATACTATATTTTAGTCTCAATCTAGCCACTAAAAAGGTGTATCTGGCTCTTTAGGCCTAATGCAACCACTACTCACCCCTAGAATAGTCTGCGTAGCTGCCAACAAGCACACCCCATGTGCCTACATCTAATCAGAGTGTCCTGGTAGTGATCATAATTTCTAATGGTCTAGACAGAATAAGGTGAGTTCTGGAGTGGCCTAAATGATACTCTGAATGTCATTCTAGGCAATGATAGATCATAAGTGAACAGTAAGGTCGTAGGTTACCAACTATTAAGTTTCCTCGCTTAGAACATCTTTAGGGATACTACTAATCGGATATACTCTTGAGTAGTCAGCCCTAACCTTCCATAGGCAGCTTACTATAATTCTTAGCCTGAAGGTAATATTGTAATACTATGGTTCTAGTACCTTAGACATTAATTTGGTCTGTTCAGATTTCATATGATTTCTCTAGGCGATTCATAGCCTCGTAGGCGGGTTTATCTGGACCTGGCCACTCGTGGCAACCTGTATCTGGGTATCTATAAGAGCAGGATGGGGAGTTGGCCCCACATCCAACTACTAATAAGGTTCCCTCCTTAGGGTACCCACGGGTTTAACTGACTTGCACAACTAGGATGACTTCCTGGGCAACCTATATGATAAGCACTAAGTCGACTGAAACTAACAGTCGCTGACAGTAGCCAACTATATTGCAGGCTGTCATTCAGTTCACTAGGCAACCGTGGTGCCGCTGACTCTAAGGTAAGACTATCCTATCCAAATTCTGGCCCTATAGGCGTCTAGGTATGCCAACAGCCTCTAGGCAAACTTTACTGACAATACAGGCGTCAAACTGAAGGTTATATTGCCCGGCCGCGCCCTATGCTATCCAACTTACCAAATCAGGCCCAACAGCTAACCATAAACTTCTAAGACCTTGGCATGATAGGAAAACATCAAAATTCTACTAATATTGTAAGCAAGAGAATAGGGTAGACTCTATGACGCTCCTACCATTAGTCACACTCAACATGCCCTATATCGATGAGGAATACTGTGGTATAATCTCAACTTGTCCCATAACATCTAACCACAACATACTTAATCCCTATCTACTTGTAGTAGCTAATCAAAGCATATAGTATCATTATCTACTTTTGAACGCATTAGTCGTATCACTATACGATGAAAAAAACTTGCCGAAGAGATAAGCTTTAACATACCTCGAATGCCGACCTTCGTTCACCCGAACAGTTTCCAATCTAAAGCCAGTGATTCCACTCTATTGCAGTCTTTACACTGAGATAATAAGGCTATATTCAATACTAAGTCTTGGCAAATAATTATATTCTTCAATAATATTAACTATAATTCAACTCTATTTAATTCGATCGAAAGCTCATAATTTCTCGAGAGTTTAGAAGATAGAAATGCTTACCTATCACCTATAGCCGCTTAGGACTCAATTTGAAGTAATTTCGAAAACTTTTACCCAGTGGAGTTTCAGTCCTCCGAGTGAATTTTCAAGAAATAACTCCTCGGAGATGTTCCGCGTAGTCCTAGAACTCGATATCCAAGATGAATTTACGTTTAGATGGAGTTTGGTGGCGTAATTAGACAAGAATTAGATGAAATTCACATTTACTCCCTTTTCTCAGTCGAGGGAAATATCAAGAATGATTCAATGTGATCCAGAAGGGATTTATATATAAGTATGGAGGTGGCAGGGGTATGCGGCGCGCCACCCATCACGCCAAGCTGGAGGTGTGGCGTACCAGCCATGGTGCTGGATAGCGGGCGCTACGCGGCGCCCCGTGCACCTGGCCTCTGGCCTCGGCCTCCTGTCCGCTTGATGCCGAGTTCGTATACTCAAATCCTGGGCCCTTTCTCGCATGCATCGTACTCCAAAACTCTCAACAAACCACGCATGTGTCCGCTAAATGATACAAACTTATGAGGTGTAACATCATCCCCTCCTTAGGAACATTTGTCCTTGAACGTAATCTGAAGCTTAAGAGGCTCAACTCCTTTAGCTATTGCTGGAAAATTTTCACAGAGTCTATAATATGGACTATCTAGAAACCTAAAATGCAGAAAAGTCCAACATAGGCGTCTCACAGGATGCTACAAGCAACGATATAATATAGCTCCACATCATAAAAGCAAATAACTGAACAATACTGATAATATAAGCACATGACAATAGGTAAACAACTATCTCATCTCAACTGCGTAACCTGAGTCAAGTCTGAAAGAAGTGAGGATATCTAGAAATCATATCATCCTCAACTTCCCAAGTCATCTCCTCTACATTTTTGTTCCTCCATAAAACTTTAACAGAGGCTACCTCTTTAGTTCTCAGTCTATGAACCTTTCTATCTAGTATAGCAGTTGGAGTCTCTTCGTAGGACAACTCTTCAGTGACCTGAACATCCTCAATTGGAACAACCCTGGATGGGTCCCCTATGTATTCTATAGTATTAACACGTGAAAGACTGGATGAATGGATTCTATCCCTGAAGGCAGTTCTAACTCATATGCCACTCGGCCTATTCTTCAAAGGATCTGATACAACCAATGAACCTAGGGTTAAGCTTGCCCTTCTTGCCAAATCTGCTCTTCATCGGCGAAACTTTGAGAAGCACCCAATCATCAACATTAAATTCCAAGTCCCTACGCCACACATCAGAATAGAACTTCTGATGAATCTGGGCTATTAGCAACCATTCTCTGATGAGTTTTACCTTTTCTTCCAATTTCTATATCATATGAGGTCCAATCAATTCTTCCTCCCCTACTTCAAACCATTCTATGGGGGACCTGCATTTCCTTCCATATAAAGCCTCATAATGCGCCATATGAATAACAAAATGATAGATGTTATTATATGCAAATTCAATAAGGGGTAGATGATCGTCCCATCTCCCTCCAAAGTCTAGCACAGATGCTCTTAGCATATCCTCGACTGTCTAAATGGTGTGCTCTACCTGACCGTCTGTCTGGGGGTGGAAAGCTGTACTCAAATTAACCTGTGTCCTAATTTATTCGGATGGCTTTTCCAAAACCTAACTGTGAGTTGTACCCTTTTGCCAAAAGTTAATAACCACTGAGACACCATATAGTCGGAATGTTTCTTTAATATTCAATTCAACGTAATCATTAGCTGATACATAATTGTGACCAGCTAGAAATGAATTAATCTCATCGGTCTTTCGACAATGACCCAAATGGGTCACGTTTATGCCTGGTGCAAGGTAACCTTGTAGCTATATTCGGGCTGACTACTTCCCACTTCCCCGTAGGTGAAACATCCAAAATATACTCCTCATAAGAAGGGTATACACGACTGAAGTATGAAAACAGGTAACCTGATAGGTGTTGGGGTAGAATCCCACAAGGACTAGTGAGTGATAATTACAACTGTCGGTTGAGAAATTAATGTTAGCTTGAACCACTTAGAATTAACATAAAAACAAATAAGTTGGGGGAGATTGGAATTCGTAGTAGATTATAACTACTAATTTGGTTTCTTCTAATAGCAAAATTACCAAGGTTGTTTACAAGAGTGTGAAAGACTAGAGGTGTGGTGTAGATGATATACTAACTAGATAAGGACATGCTAGGTCATCTTATAAGTTCAATTAGTGTAAATAATCTCAGGGAAATGGGTANCTTATAAGTTCAATTAGTGTAAATAATCTCAGGGAAATGGGTAATTACAACTTTTCAGCTTTATAAATACCTCTTACTAGAGTTTTATCAAACCTGTAGCCACTATTAGCTCAACCCAATCAGATTAGGATTAGTAGCTGCACTACTTTCTATCTATTAGCTACTAATTAGGAGTGAGAATGCAATTTTGACTATTTCTATCCCAATTTCTCAATCTCTCATCCATACCCACTATTAAATTCTCCTCAGATACTTAATTAATCTTTTACAAGCAACAATAAAATAAGAACAAATAGACCCACATCATAATCAATGGATCTTCCATTATAGATTGAAAAGAATCTAATAGATTTACACTTAGTTAAACAATTTAGAGATAACTCTAGCAATACCCACTCTAATTAAGTATTCATAATCACACACCTCTAGCTAATGATTTAGCTACTCATAATTAAGAAATTCAAAATCACATTCAACAATAAACTCATTGAATTTAATAACAAGAGTTCACAAAAATGTCTTTAACAATTGTTGCACCTTACTATTAAGAAGAAGAAGAGAATAGTACTTTGCAAATTCTACAAATCAAATTCTCCTTTTTTCTACCAAAGGAATGTTCTAAAGCTAAGAAAGGAAAAAGATGATATGATATGCTCAGTACACAGTACTTTCTCTAGAATTTATATCTAAGAAAATAGGGAATCTTCTCTCTCTTTTTCCGTGCTGGAAAATTTTGCCCCTGAGTAGCGTTTTGGAATTGGTGGAGGTACCAGCGGTTTTCTAGTTAAAATTCGTGAACCGCCAGGTACATTATCTGAGTCATCAATAACTCTAGTGATCATCTGCGGTTCATTTGGGGTTTAGCCGATCTTAATGCTTGAACAACCGAGTCTTTGTTCTTCACTCCAGAAAATCAGATGTCATTTGGTGATTGGTCCGGCGAGTCTCCATTGGCAACTCGCGTTTCACCGGTGGCATTCTTCCTCATAGGCAGTGATGATCGGCCTTTGACCGATGTTTTTCTGGTTTTCATCGGTGGACTGCCGATTTGATCTCACTTCCTTCTTTTTGCTCCATATTTTATCTTTTCTATACATTTAGGTATTTGCACACAACAAAGGCAAAAAGGGCATAAAATCCGTATAATCAACTCAAAAACTAAGAAAAAACTCAAGCTTAAGAGCCTAAGGAGTTGGTAAATTACCAACTCATCAAACCCCCAAACATGAACCATTCCTTGTCCTCAAGTAATGCAAATCTCATTCGTTGAAAAACATGCCACTCTACAAAAATTTAAACATCACCAATCACTTGATCTATGACAACCCAAAATTGCTCACCAATCTCACTGAAAAAGAGAAGCAAATTCCCCAAAAGACCAAAACAATGAATATATTTCAAGAGGCTACCACTTTTCACCAACATGGTTCATGAAAGGATTCATTTTGTAAGACAAAGGAATTGCTTAACCATGAAATACACATAGCATCTCAAGTCATAATAAGTGCACATTCAAAACTTGCCTTAGAGTTTACACTTCTCATGCCCTATCCACATATTAATTCTAAATGCACTTATGTCCTAAAAAAGGGATGATACCACTCGTAGAAATAAGAATCCCTATTCTTTTTTCATGTAATCATTAACACAAGAGATTTTTTGGAAAAGATAATCACGCTCACTCTCCCAAAAGAAGACTTCATGCACACACTTGACCCATAGGTTTGCCCTTTATGTAATTCGCCACTAATGTAGAGCGGCTGCACTTAGAATCATTTAGGGCTTGCGGGTTATGATGTAGGCTTGGGTTAAGGGTAGGATGAAAATTTGGTTGTAGTGACTAGATCCTCCCTAATGCCTTTGTGAACCTACCTCCCATCAACTCCTTCCAATCACTTCACTTTATTTCTCTTCTTTCATTGTTTCTGACTTTCATTTTTCAATGTCCCTCCTTATAACCCCTTCGGCTCTCACAATTAGCCTTATCTCCATAAGAGGAAGCACCAGTTCATGCAATTTATTTATTTATTTTATTTTATTTCTTTTTGATTTATCATTTTATGCATTTTGACACAATGTGGTGCTACCTCAAACTAAAATTCTTATGTTCCCCTTGAAAACCCCCAAACTTAAGCTTTTGCCTCCTTTCTCATTTTATATCACTCCTTTTTTATTAGGCTTAAAGCCTCATTTCATCACTATATTATCACTAGTACTTAGGGAGGATAGGTTCCATAGAGAGGTATTAAGAATGGTATTAAGGCTTGTAATGTGATTGCCAAAGAATGGTCTAAGGCTTAACGTTGACTGGCAATGATCAATGTTCAAGGAGGGTATATGGGTGAAGTGGCTAGACAAAGTAAAGCAGAAAATTATGTTCTAAGTGCAACTACATCTATGATTTCGCCTTGAGTCACATATGGGGAAAGTACAAGAAATCATGCATGAGACTCATAAAAAATTCCTCACCACACAGGGCATTACCCTTAAAGGGTCCACAAGAGTCATTTTCATCACAAGATTTCAAGTTAGGACATCGAAGCAAGCAAACTCATAAGTCAAGCAAAGAATTTACAACGTATGACAAAGAGTGCCATGCTCTAGCTTCAAACATCTGCTCATTATCTTCATTTTCATGCCCTCATTTTAAAATTTCATTTCAAATTTTTTTTTCTAGTGGTGCCTCTCAAAACAATTTCATAAGAGACTCAAAAACAACATGGAATTTTCTCTTAAGAATGTCTCCACTCAATCTATCATCGGAAAATGCCAACCCGTTTTGACAAAGAAAAGAAAAAGAAATAAAAGAGTGCTCCTTGGGAAAGAACCATGGTCTAAAGAAAACCCTTGGATTTTTGATTACTACACTATTATTTACAAAGGAAAAAAAAAGAAAACAAGAACACTTGAGTCATACATGCAAAATTTTTCAATTCAAAGTAAAGACCCCATTTTATCACTAACCACAACTTCATCAAGAACTAAACCAAATCATTCATCATTCATTTTTTTTTAACCAAAATAAGCCCGGGAAGGGCAATCATCAAACAACATAAAGAATAGCTCGACAAGGGCTCTATTCAATCAATTCAACCAAAAGAAAACATCAATGAAATGACCCCTTAACAACTATGCTCATCCCTCCCCCACATAAAGGAGTACATTATCCCTAATGTATGCATGCAAAAAGGGAAAGGGACAAGAAACTCCCTGAGCTGGTCATTCTTCCTCATCATTAGTAGTAGTATCTCCTGCACCATCATCATCAGCCTCACCTAGCCCATCAACCTCTTCCCCCAAGACCTCAAATAGATCATCAATAGGACCTCGAACTATGGAGGGAGCAGCCATTGCAACATCCAGGGCGCTCATGTCAGGCAACTCCGTTGAAGTCTAACTCTTTCATTCTTGCACCTCAGTTCGGAGGGAGGTGAAAGCCCCTTCAACCACATCCACCCTCTTACATATTGTAGTGGCACTCTCATATAAAGATTTGAGCTCCTTTTTAATTGTTTGAGCAATGGGTGAGAGGAGACTCTTGGCCAATCTTTGGAGTTGGCTCTCGTGAGAGTTGGTCATTTCCACAAGTTTGTGGAGACCACTTGGTTGGGAGGATTGAGGAGGGGAGAGCTCCCTGATGAGGCATGTTGCCCGAAGCTTGGCCTGACATTTCATGCTGGGGCATGTTCAACTCCAGGGCCTGTAGTGAGTGGTGCGACCCATGGGAAAGGGATCCCTCAGTTACCCCAAAGTCTTGCAGTCTTTTCCTCTTCATTGCAGGTGCGTCAACATCTCTCTTTCGGTCAATGGCAGTCACTCCTAAAGAAGTGGAAGGGGTTTCATCTGGGAACAGAGGCACCCCAACTTGTGAGAAAAGATGGGAAATGAGGACGACGTAGGTCATGAAAGTGCTAGACTATCGTTCCATCCTCTTCATTTGTTGGGCGACAATCTCCCCAAAGTTGACGGGGACTCCAGTCATGATGCAGGAGATGAGGATTGCAGTTTCCAAACTGATCCTTTTCTCATTCTTGGATGGGATGATACAGCCACAAATAAAGTCTAGCCACAATTTAGCCTCAAGCTTCAAGTCATGGCGAGAGATCTCTCCACCCATAAAGGCCCATAGAGGTGTATCAACAGCAATAATTGGGGCTATCCAAGAAAACTGTTCTTTCATGTCAGCTACCCGAGCCATGTACTCCGTACCAGAGTCAAACTCATCTTCCCAAAATAGGGAATTAATGGCAGCTTGGGTGATGTCGACTTCCACTCCCCTTAGCATAACGGATGGTAGGCATGGAAAGTCATCAACTTCTCCCCTTTGCTGCATGATATATCGAGCTTGGTAGGAGGCATAGAATTCTAACACCAGGCTGGGGTAGTAAGGCAGGAGAGGATTGACAAATGCATGCCATTGTCGTGCTGTGAATTGGGCGGTGATGTTAGGGAGATCACCCCGCAAGCCTGCCAAGTCAAAGAGCTTTTCCATAGTTATGGACCGACCTTAGCATATGACATAACGTTCCTTCATGTTTGGGACACAGAGAATGATGGCCTCTTTGAAGTTTGCTGGTGGTGCGGAAGCCTTTGTTTTGCCCTTGCTCTTACTGGAAGATGATGCGGGGGCCTTGCCCTTGCTTGTATTTCTGGATGATGACATGGTAGTTCTGCAAACATGGTGTTAGTGACAACCATTCTTTAATGAAACTACATAAGAAAAACTATTCTAAAGGATGAACTACAAACAAAGATTAAAAACCATCATGTAAAGAACCAACAACATCGGCGAAACACCAGTGAGTCACAGGAGGAATCCGTGGACCACCTCTGACTCGCTGATGCGGATCAGAAGACTGTGGAAAAACCAATGGTGTACTGCGAAAAGGTAGTGAGTCGCCGGTCTAGATATGCGAACCGCCAATGCTACACGGGGTCCAATCAGTGGCCTAAGGCCATCTTAAAAAATTAGACTGGCGTTTTACCGAACCCTACAGGCGATTCGCTGAACGTCGTCGTCTCCAAATCAATTTCAACATATTAATGGAGCCCATGGACAAACACCCACACACATTTTGATAAAAACAACACCACTACACCTGGAAAAGGATTCCAATGACGATTCACCCTTAAGAATGGCGTCACTCCAATGGGTTACTCAAACTTCACCCATTTAGAACTCACACAAATAGAACACTTAGTTTCCCACACATTTCAACAAACAGAGCATACTCATGAATCCAATGGGAAGGGAAAGCATTAAGAATGAAAGGATAATGAACCATTGATGAAATCATGAAAAAGGCAAGGAAACATTAAAACACTGTAAGAATACTTTCAAACTTCAGCTTGGAGCGCTTTAACAACTTTCAACAATGGCACTTCAGAGGTTGTGTAGTGGAGAATGAAAATTTAAGTGTAGTGAGGGTGTTAGTGAAGGAGGGAAGGGTTTTATAGGGAAAAGGGTGAATGGTGATAGGTGGAGGAGAAGGTGGGGTAGTAATGGTGATTTAATGTGTTGGTGGGAAGTGGAAAGGTGGGAAAGTTGAAAGGTTGACTATGGGAAGACAAAAAGGGTGTTAAAAAATGGTAAAAAGGGAAGTCTAAGAGAATATTGTGAAGAATAGGCAGCTTAGCTAGTATTTTGGAGTTTGGTGGGTCTACACTTACTTTAAATTCTGAAACAAACTTTTACCTCAATAGGCGATCCATCGACGGTTCGCTGAATTGAACCAGAGTTCTGCCGCTTTACCTTTTTTCTCAAAAAAAATCATGCCCAGTGCACTGCCTGTCACGCCCCACCTTGGGAGGCATGACTGACACCTGGTACCACACTGGGTCTGAACTAGCCTAACTGGACCGATGCACCATTAGTGCGCATTGACACTCAATTCAAAAAACCGACGAGTTATATCTCAGTTGTAAATACTGTCCCTGGCCGACAAGCCCACCTGTAAAAGAAGACAGCTAACCACAACATCACAATAATAGGGAACCTATGTGGGCCTACAGACCACATGCTGTCTAGCTATGAATGAAACGTAAATCAAGCACTAAACTACGCTACGGACGACAAGGCCGCTAACTAACAGCTAAACAAGGCCCCACATGGCCATCATAGGAAATAAAGCATACAAAGGCCCCACACGGGCAACAATAACTAACCAAAGGGAATGTAAAATGGTCTGCAAGCTTCTAGGAGTGATATAATGGTTGGGATAGGGCCCCAACCTACCTAAAACTGTATATCAAAATAAAAACCTGTCTAACTTTCAACTCCGAAGGGAAGGAACTGAATAAACTGCTGATCTCAGCTGAAGGCTAGGAACGTCCTGAACCGCATCTATCTATACCTGCAGGCAAGTAATGCAGCACCTGCATGGGCGTCAGTACAATATGTACCGAATATGTAAGGAAGAAAGCTAATAACTGGACTGAAAGCTAGTAAATCTGTAGTAATCAAAAGAGAGAGAGTAAGGATTTAACCTGCAATACATGTACCATCAGAGTTACCTAAATAACAAGTCTATATATGCAAACAAGAACCTAACTGGGCCTCCATAAGCTTGAAAGGTATAAAAAGTACAGAAAAACCTACCTGGGTCTCCATAAGCCTCAGCAAGCACAAACAAGATCCTGACTACTAAGGATTTTATGTAAACTGTAACTCGAAGTGGCCCTTGTAGCCTCAATATGATGGAGCTTATTACGACCCTCACAGCCTCAATTTGATGTATCTCAATACGGCCCTCGCGGCCTCAACAAATGAAACTCTATATGGCCCTCGCGACCTCAATAAATGAAACTCTTCATGGCCCATGCGGCCTCAATAAATGAAATTTTGTATGGCCCTCGCGTCCTCAATAAATGAAACTCTATATGGCCCTCGCGGCCTCAGGAAATGGAACTCAATATGGCCCTCGTGGCCTCAGTAAAAGGAACTCAATATGGGGTAATAGCTAACTACTCAACATTGGGGTAAGACCATTCTAGCTAGGCTAACTTGGACAAGAATTGCTATTTCATCACTATAGTCTCAATTCAGTTTACAATAGCTAACCCCAATAGGTTTACTCTGATGTGCTATAGACATATGGGTCATACTAACTTTACGACGAACGTAACTTGCCGAAAGGATAGCCTTACATACCTCAAGTGTCAACTTCTGTTTAACCGACAAGTTCCAACCTGTATTCAACAACCTTTCACAATTGTAATCGTGATATTGGGAGAACGAGACTAGTTTTAGTACTCAATTCGATGAAAACAATAACTTTTAATACTAATATTAACTACACTTTAACTTGACAAAATATGGCCGAAAACGTATAATTTCCCAAGAGTTCATAAGGGAGAAATCTTACTCGAAGCCTGTGCTCGTATATAAATTAGTTTGGAGAATTTTTGACAACTTTGGCTCGGGGGGGTATCTATTAGTCGGGCGAATTTCGCGAAAATAACTCTATAGTGATGCTCCCTACAACCTTAAACTTTGATACCCAAAGTTAATTTGAATTCGGGCGGCGCTTCATAGCATAAACGGGTGAAAAACATTGAATTCCATCGTCTCACACTCTCCTTGGTTGTGACTTATGTTGGAAATAATCACAAAATCAACTAAGGACCATAATATATATATGTGGGTGGTGGACTAGGGGCGCTTCGCGCCAGCCATTGCGGCAACCTAGTGCCGCACCGCGCCTACCACTGCGGAGTTCTCTTGGCGCGCCGTGCCTATCAAGGCACCAACAGGGCTGGCGCGCTGCGCTTCCCAGGGCGCTAGGCTGGTGCGTCGCGCTGTCCCTTGCGATCTGGCCTCGTTTGACCTCACTTTCGAGTTTTCCTATACATGTCGTATACTCTTTATTTAACACTATTCCACGCGTAATTTTATGAGTTACTACCTTTTACTGAGTGTAACATCCTCCCCCCTTATGAACATTCGTCCTCGAATGTCTGCTTCGACTCGTAAGAGTTTAATTCTTCCAACTATTATTCTGAAAAAATTTTGGCAGAGTCTCCCCTGTAATATGGACTACTGAAAAACCCTAAAATGCAAAAAAGTCCAATACAGGTATATCACATGACACTATAGCAACTCTCGTACAACAAAATGGCAGTCAACGGAACATCATCGATAACATGACTCATAAACAATAGTTGAATCAATGACACTACCTTAACTGCATAATCGGAACTAATCCTGGAACAACTGAGGATATCTAGATCTCATGTCGTCTTCGCCAGGTCAGTTCTTCTTTATTTATGATTCTCCACAATACTTTAACGGAGGCAACATCTTTGGTTCTCAGCCTGCGAACTTGCCGATCTAATATGGCTATAGGAACCTCTTCGTAGGCTAATTCCTTAGTGAACTGGACATCCTCAACTGGTACGACATGGGATGGATCCCCTATACACTTCCGTAACATTGATACATGAAAGACCAAGTGAACGAACTCCAACTCTGAAGGCAAATCTAACTCGTATGCCACCTGGCCTATTCTCTTGAGGACTCGATACGGTCCGATAAACCTAGGGCTAAGCTTGACCTTCCTTCTAAACCTCATTACGCCCTTCATAGGCGAGACTTTCAGAAATACCCAGTCACCTATATCGAACTCCAGGTTTTTACGCCGTACGTCAGCGTAGGATTTCTGGTGGCTCTGAGCTCTCAACAGGCATTCTCTGATAAGCTTTACTTTTTCCTCTGATTGGTGGATCATTTCTGGTCCAATTAGTTCTGATTCACCTACCTTAAACCAACCAACTGGAGATCTGCACTTCCGCCCATATAAAGCCTCGTACAGTGCTATCTAAATTTCCAAATGATATATATTATTATAAGCAAACTCAATAAGGTATAAATGTTCATCCCAGCTGCCCCCGAAGTCTAGCAAGAATGCCCGTAGCATATCCTCGAGCGTCTGAATTGTACGTTCTGCCTAGCCGTCTGTTTGGGGGTGGAAAGCTGTACTCAAATTAACTTGTGTCCCCAAACCTTTCTGAAATAATTGCCAGAATCTAGCTGTAAATTGTGCTCCTCTATCCGAAATAATATGTTACACCCTGTAAGTTTTTAACGTTTAATCGGCCTATTCGTATGTTGGTTAAGTGTTTTAGAGTGCCATACATACGAGGAAAGGGCTGGGGGAAAGGCCGAATGAGTGCAAGGTCGGGATTTCGTGGGAGGACGTCGAACCAAGCTTCCCAGAGGGGAAAAGTGGCACGGAGTTGCTCCTCCGCGTTAGCCAACATGGCACGGAGCAGAATCAGTGCGTTGGGCAATGTGCCACATTGCCTTGTCTGCTGCCTTAAGTATATAAGTGTATCACACTTAGAAGTTAGAATATAATTCATATAATCACGACCAGCAGAGGAGAGGACGAAGGAAAACATTTAATTTTCATCCGATTACGCCGCTAAATGCCGTCCAAATCCGAATTAACTTCGGGTATCAAAGTATAAGGCTGCAGGGAGCATTTCTACGGAGTTAGTTTCGTGAAATTCCCCTGGCGAATCGTCGTCCCGCCGAGCCAAAGTTGTTGGAATTACTCCAAACTAGTGTCAATATGATCCCAGTTTAAAGTAAGCATTTCTCCCTTCTAGAATTTCGAGAAATAACGAGGTTTCGACCGTGTTCCGTTAAGTTGGAATATAGCTAATATTTATATATAAAGTTTACCCTTTTGCCGAATTTAGTGTTAAAAATAGTCCTATCTTTCCAGTAACACGATTTCAGTTGGGAAGAGCTATTGAATACTAATTGGAACTCACCAGTTAATCGGTAAACCGATAATCGAGGTATGTTAAGGCATTTTCTTGTGGCAAGTTAGTTTCTTTAGCATAGTAATCCAGTATGAGTCCCAGTAAAGCATGTCAGGAGTATGTTATCATGTTCAGTTGTTGTTGTCAGTTGAGACTCGCAGATTGTATTGTTTTGGGCTGGATTATACCTGTATAG
>JACEIK010005376.1:40229-52579 GCA_018107945.1 Datura stramonium | reverse complement strand
CCTACCTAACTCTACAAAACTATGGAGAAAAGAATCTACTCCTAATTCTATGAAGAAGATGAAAATTAGATGAGTAATTTGTTGGTTGAATGGTTCTCCCTTTAGTTGGTGTACAATGGAGGTTATATATCTATAGTTTCTTTTGTAAAATTTTCCAAAATTTTCTTGGAGCTTCTAGATGCTTTTGAGAACTTTCTGGACCTCTTTTACCCTTCATTAGATGGCCTTTCCGGCGAGGAACCGCCGTTTCGCCGATTGCAATCCGTGGAGCACCAAACTTTAGTTGGTTGAAAACAGTGGCCTGGAAGGGGGGAACCGGAGGTTCAGTGGCTTTTAGCCGGTGCCATTCCATGAAGTGCCGGTTGTTTAGCCGGTCTGGGCAGTAGCTTCAACATTTCACCTACATTTCACCCTTCCAGATCCATGTTTAGCCAATTCAAAGCACGTCCTTGCACCTCTTTTTGAGCTCCAATCTTCCCTTATCTTTGACTCCTCTCCCTCATATGCTAACTCATCAAATTTCTTCTCAAAATCCATGTGTTTTGCTCGATTCATGCTTTCTTTACTCACATGAGGTACCTACAAAGAATTTAAGAGAAAGGGCATAAAATCCACATAAATGACTCAAAAACTAGGAAAAAACTCATGATTAGGAGCCTAATGAGTTGGTAAATTTCCAACACATCAGACACCTCCCCTCTTAACTCTTTGACCCCTCTCTCGGTTGACTCTACTTTCTTTAGGACTCTTGATAGCATTTCCTCAATTTTTAACTACCCGCGTCACTCACACCTAGCTAGCTGTGGGAGTTTCCAAATTTAGGAGGGGGAACATACGGGTTTAAACTCCGATGATAGTGGTCACCCCCTTGATTGTGCTCTCTATTTCCCTATCTTTCATTTCTTTCGGGCCACCCCAGCGCATCACTATTTCCTAGCCTTGATTTTATTCCCTTGGCCACCAAGGGCCTTGATTCGTTCCATGAAATCCAGGTCGAGGACCTCCCATTTGGTTCCCCATGTATTGACATTTTCTCATACCTTAGTGGTGACGATTCCCCTTCATATTGCAAAGGACCTTGCATACCTACAATAATTACCACCTTGGGCCCTGCCCCCATTACATGCTTTATCATTAATTTCAGTTGTGTCATCATCTTAGCAAGATTTTCATCCCGCTATTCATCTTTTTTTCGCAATTCAGCCGCCAATCCACTAGAGTTGATCTCATGCATAGATACATTTGTCTCTCGCGTGTGCCAAGCCCAATTGGTTTTTGTCATTCTATCCAGAAGGGCTTTAACCAACCCATATGTTTGATCCATAATAGACCCTCCAGCTAAATTGTTGGACACGGACTTATTGATGGAATCGAGGGCTCTGTAGAAGCTTTGGAGAAGTACTCCATCCAGAATTCCATGATTGGGACGAAGAGCAAACTTCTTTTTGAACCTTATCCATGCCTCATGCAAAGGCTCTCCCAGCTCTTTCTTGAAATTTTTGATGTCGTCCCTCAGCTTTGGCATCTTCGATGGAGGGAAAAAACAATCACATAGGCCTCAGTTAACTCTTTCTAAGATGTAATACAACCAGGGGGCAACTCTTCCAACCATATCGTTGCTTCTCCCGTTAGAGAGAATGGGAAAAGCCTTAGTCTGATAGACTCTTGACTTATGTTTGTGATGTTGAAGGGCTGGCATATCTCCAAGAAATCTCTCAAATGCCGATTTGCTTCCTCACTTGGTTTACCCCCAAGGAGTCCCTTCATTTGCAACAAATGCAGCATGGTGCATGTGACACAAAATACAGTATTCCCTACCGTAGGTAGTAGGCAAATGGCTCCGCAATCTTCGGCATCACCAACTTATCATCGTCGTGCTCCATTTACCTTCCACTGAGCTATTGTCATGACCAAAACTTACCCTCGGATCATATACACAGGACAAGGAGCCCTGAGAGATCCCAAATCGACCCATGGCATGAGCATACATTTAATCCAATCATATGAGCGGAAGACTTAACATATAAGAGCGTAACCATAACATAGCCAAAGGGAAAATCAGTACAAGACTTATACAATAAGGTGGAATAAAACTTGTAGTCTGATAAGCCTCTAAACATGAAAGACGGATTGATGGGACAACTCCCCAACTAATCCAATATCCAGAAACTGAAAGAACATCATAGAGTATGAACATACAACCCTCGAAACATAAGGACTCACCAAGAGCGCTGAGAGCGAATCTGAAACTATCTACGGGTAAGGATTAGCCTGAGAACTGGACTTGTATCATGAAATGATACAACATAGAAAGTATGCGGTCAGCACGTGGAACGTACTGAGTATGCAAGGTAAATAAAGCGTACATGTAAAGCATATATAAAGTTCATAAATGGTCATAAGAGTAGGACATCATGCTCGTATAGTAAATTATAATAACATATCATACGACTCAAAGTTTTCAAAACATTCGCAACATAAACATAGTCATAATCATAATAGAAGAGATTTACTTAACATGACTTGAGCCAACATACATAATTATAACATGCATAAATCATGAGGAACAATGGAAGATTCTCTTAACCGACATACCCCATATGAGCACACATAAAGCCCGACTTGTAATCCTAGTCCAGGAGGGTGTTCGTACCTTGCCAAGGGTAGAACCATGAAAGTGTGATATCACCATGAAAAGGGGCCATTTGGGCCAGGGACTAACATGAAAGGGTCCCTACATACCTACGGTGGCACGTAGTTCATGAGATTCAGGGCTTAACCTGAGCCCCGAACCTACTTGGTGTTAGATACTACTCCCAAAATATATATAGTGCTCATAGTAATACATACATGAGTTCATGGGCTAGTTAAATAATGATAATCGTAAACATGCTTGAACATATGTGAACTAGCCAGGTCTGTGAGTCGGCCAAAAACATAATTCATGAATAATAAGATTCATACATACTCGTAGATCATGCATATAGCTTGAATTTTATAAAAATGATAATGGGTAACATAATGAATTCATAATTTAAAACATAATTCATGCTGAGCTCATAAGAACATCGATGGGATAATAGGTCATAAATCGATTCATAATGAGGCATGCGTAATTAAGCTTAATTGTTTCAAAAATCAAAATCAATATCATTATAATCAATTTAAATCTCAAAAGATAATCAAAATCCATAGATTATGATAATATTTCAAAATCACAAAACNTATTTCAAAATCACAAAACTCATAATTAAATCATTAGATTTTATATAAATCAAATACAAAACCCCATGAGTTTTTGATAAATTTTAAGTAAAATCATAGATTAGGAGCATGGGTGTGGAAGAATTCACCCATTGATGACCTTATATACCTGGGATTATCAAATCCTAACTCTCCTTAGAAGCCCAAGAGTGAAATTTAGAGGAATTGAGGAAGAACACTTTGAATCACCTTCTATTCTCCTCCCTATACTCTTGCATGCATGAATGAGGCTTAGCATGGACTAATTCCCCTTAAAAGACCTTATTCATACCTTCAAACGACATAGTTTAGGACGTAGGAATTTAGAAATTATGAAAACACCCTTACTAAAAACACAAAAATTCCTGGTTGCCAGTCCTCACGAGGGACCTCACGAGTCATTGCCGGGGGGCACGACTCGTGGCTGGGATCCGTGATGCCTACTGCCCAAACCAGCTCAGGGGACCCCACGAATCGTGGTGGCTGACCACAACTCGTGGTCACCACCCGTGGTCCCTACTGCCTCAATCCCTAGCCATGCATTCCAACCTCGCCACTGGTGACCTCACGATTTGTGAATTCTATCCACGATCGTGGTCGCCCCCGTGGCCTCCCAATACTCTGCCAAGCCCAGCCTGACGACGAGTCACTTCAATACTCATGGTCCCACTTGACGAGCCACCTCATGAACCGTCCTGTGACCTGGTGCGAATTTATAATTTTTCTCCGTTTTGACTCTCGGGTCTGATCCTTGGGTTCTCGGGGTATAACAATATATCCCCCTTGGGAACATTCGTCCTTGAATATTAGAAACATGCAGAAAACTCAGAAACAAGCTATCTCCATATACAAATATTGATCATTTAAGCTGAAAACTGACAGATTGACTACCTCCGAAAAGAACTACATAACTGAACTGAATTTAGACATCACATACATTTACCATATCATAAAACAAACTTGTACGCATGAACTGAACATGAAAACTGATTAGAGGTTTAGGGAAAAAGTTGATACCTTAAACTGAAACTGAGCCGATAGAGAACAGGTGTGGGTATCTAGCCATCATATCTGCTTCGGCTTCCCACGTAGCTCCTTCAACATGTTGATTTCTCCATAATACTTTAACTGAAGCTACTTCTTTGTTCCTTAGCTTACGGATCTGATGATCTAATATTTCCACGGGTACCTCTTCATAAATGAGGTTGTCTTTTACACCAACGTTGTCCACCGGAACTACTAAAGCTGGATCTCCCAAACACTTTTTCAAAAGTGACACGTGAAACACAGGATGAATTGAAGATAACTCCGAGGGAAAGTCCAACTCATACGCCACCTTACCAACTCTCCTCATAACCCAGTAGGGGCCAACATAGAGGGGACTGAGTTTCCCTTTCTTTCCGAACCGCATGACTCCCTTCATGAGAGATACTTTTAGAAATACCCAGCCGTCAACCTCAAACTCAATATCTCTTTTTCTCATATCCGCATATGACTTCTGACGACTCTAAGCATTTTTCAGCCTGTCCCTTATCAACTAACCCTTTACCATGGCCTCATGAACCAAATCAGGTCCTATCATGGCTGCTTCACCAACTTCAAACCATCTGATTTGAGATCTACACCTCCGCCGGTGCCATTTGGATACTGCAGTGATAGCTGCTATTATAAGAAAACTCGATTAAGGGCAAATGATCATCCCAACTACCTTTAAAATCCATAACACATGCCCTCAACATATCCTCAAGAGTTTGGATTGTTCGCTCGACTTGGCCATCCGTTTGCGGATGAAAGGCCGTGCTGAGCTTGACTTGAGTCCCAAGTCCCTTTTGAAAAGACCTCCAGAACTGGGAGGTAAACTGAGTACCTCGGTCTAAAATAATGGACAAGGGCACTCCATGAAGTCGAATCAACTCCCAAATATACAATTTGGCATAATCATCCGTTGAATCCGTGGTTTTGACCGGTAGAAAGTGTTTCGCCTTGGTTAAACTGTCTACCACTACCCAAATCGAATCGTAGTGTCATCGAATACGAGGTAGGCCTGTAATGAAATCCATGTTAATCTCTTCCCACTTCCATGTGTGAATGCTAATACCCTGAAGTATGCCTCTCGGCCTTTGATGCTCGACTTTCACTTGCTAACAGTTTGGACATTTGGCTACGAACTCAGTTATATCCTTCTTCATACCATCCCACTAATAGATTTCTCGCAAGTCCTGATATATTTTCATGAATCTCAGATGGATAGAATATCTAGTACCATATATCTCATGCAATATCCGAACTCTCAATTCATCAACGTCTGGGACACATAGGAGACCCTGGTATCATAACACACCATCTCCCCCTTTGGAGAAGACCTCTACTTTCGAATTTTGAACGACCTCCTTCATCTTTACCAAAATCGGTTCTTCATCTTGCCTCAACCTTACAACAATCATGAAGGATGATTCTGATTCTTATGGAACTGCGACACCGCTATCGGTTGAGTCGACCAAACAAACTCCTACAATTCCTGTCAAGAATCCTAAGGTGCCCAACACACGAGTCTCCATCTCTTATGCCTAAGATCATGACAAATACGCAGTGTGCTCTAATTCATCTGACATTCATCCGAAATTCTCTGGCCAAAACCCAGATACGCATTCCAATCCTAAAACCTACTCTGGACCGGTTGGAACCACCAAGTTACCCACATAAAGTTTCTTGACCCCGACTTTACCATGGTCACATCTAGCTTCCTCAAAACTTATAAATTTAACCCGAGGTTCAAATCACTCTCGAATCACCTCATAATCCCTGCAAACCACCCAACTAAATCATAACTCACCACCCAAAACCAACCAAACTCTCAGAATCCAATTTCGAGCTTGACAACCTAGATTGTTGACTTTGGTCAACCCTCAAACTTCAAACCCTTCACAAATCGAAAGTCTCATCCAATCTTCATTAAATCATCTCAAAACGAAGTCTTCCACTTTCGCAAGTCATGAACAACAGAGTAATGATACGGAAAGGTTCATCCTAAGAAAACGGATCGACAATCACAACATGACCATGTGGCTTGCTACACTTCCAGGCATGATTAATAACTAGGCTTCCTGTACTAGGTCCGACATCTATGGTGGTACAGGGAGTTATCCTAAACGTACATGTCTTAACCAAAATTTCCATCATGGGGAACATCCTTAGGGTTTAGAGTAAGAGAATCATGAGCACGAATCGTATAGGAAGTCTAATCTTGGCATATACTCGATATAGCACCATCTCATGAGCCGATAGAACAAACCTTGGGGACTGAACTCATAGGGATGAGCATGCTAAGAAACATGGGTTCACATACGTAACGAGATTCATGACATGAAACGGTAATATTGAGATCGCAGACGGACGGGGTTTCCTGTCATCTTAGGGTTCTGAACATAAGCATGAGTCGAGCGTAGCATCGAGCGATATGTAAGGGAACATCTAAAGAAGAAAGGAGAGACTACCCCCGAATGCTATCCATATGACTTCCTTACTAGAAACTCAAGACATGGCTGGGCCCTCACTTACCATTTCCTCACCTCCCATGTGATAATCTCATCTTATAATGCTCAAAGGGAATTGTACCTCTTACAGTAGTCCTCGGAACTAAAAATCATGATAGGTATGAGGGAGTAAGTTATGACATACCTAAGACTATATCTGCGGTTGACCCCCACTCGCTATTGATAATCTGTGCTGTTGAGGTAGGCAATTTGCTGGAGCTGATGGAGGAGGATTCGGAGCACGACCTTTCCGACCATCTCGCTTGGCTGAAGCGCAATTCCTGTGTTTATGACCGAGTTGGCCATAATAAAAACAAACATCCGAGCTTGCCAAGAACTTCCCTCAGTGGTTCTTTCCGCAACTCCTGCAATTTGGGTGAGTAATCTCCCTCATCCGGGCCTTGTACCCCCGATCTTGGCCTAGAGACTTCTGGAGGGTTTGAGAGTGACTCCCACTAATCGACCCTTGTTGGGAACTTTTAAGGTTTCCGGCCCTGGGCCTCTTGTTTCCCCTATTGTTCCCTCTACACTCCCCAACCACACCCGAGTCACCAACCTCCGGCGGGCTCTCCTTCATGAGTCCTTGAATCCCAGTAGTTTCTGCCTCCCCGGTAGGGTTCACTGGTGCGATAGCCTGTTGGTTAGGTTGGGTGAACTCCCATCGTTTTTATGAGAAGACATGATTTTGCACCACGCGAATAGCACGAGTTATAAGAATGGGGAGACTTTTCATCACACGACATTGATCATGAAAGAAGGGAACATTTTCCTAAACGTCTAGTAGCTTCTTCGTCATAAGTGTGGCACGCTTCACACCCATGAAAAAGACTCTACTTAACGCGACTTTCAAACTCCCTAGGACACTTCAAACCTATGGCCTTGATACCAAGTTTGTCACGACCCAAACGTACCCCCGGATCATAGACACGGGACAAGGAGTCCCCAGAGACCCCAAGTCGATCCATGGCATGAGCATACATTTAATCCAATCACATGAGTGGAAGAATTAACATATGAGAACGTAATCATAACATAGCCAAAGGGAAAATCAGTACAAGACTTAAACAATACGGCGGAATACAACTTCTAGTCTGATAAGCCTCTAAACATGAAAGATGGATTGATGGGACAACTACCCACTAATCCAACATCTAGAAACTGAAAGACCAACATAGAGTATGAACATACAACCCTCGAAACATGAGGACTAACCAAGAGCGCTGAGAGAGAATTTGAAACTATCTACGAGTGACGATTAGCCTGAGAACTGGGACATGTATCATGAAATGGTACAACATAGAAGGCATGCGATCAGTACATGGAATGTACTGAGTATGAAAGGTAAACAAATCGGACATGTAAAGAATATATAAAGTTCATAAATGATCATAAGAGTAGGACATCATGCTCGTATAATAAATTATAATAACATATCATACGGCTCAAGGTTTTCAAAACATTCGCAACATAAACATAGTCATAATCATAATAGAAGAGATTTACTTAACATTACTTGAGCCAACATACATAATCATAACATGAATAAATCATGAGGAACAGTGGTAGATTCTCTTAACCGACATACCCCATATGAGCACACATGAAGCCCGACTTGTAACCCTAGTTGGGAGGGTGTTCGTACCTTGCCAAGGGTAGAACCATGAAAGTGTGATATCACCATGAAAATGGGCCATTTGGGCTAGGGACTAACATGAAAGGGTCCCGACATACCTACAGTAGATGAGACTTACCACTAAAGCTACTGGGGAATCGCTGAGAGAGAACTAACTGCGGTGCGGAGGCTAGGTACTTGAGCCTATATCATAAAATTATATAGCACATAAAAATATGCGATCAGTACTTTAAATGTACTGAGTATGTGAGAAGGAACAGAAACATACATATATTGAGTAATAGTAAGTTGAATTGTAATACTACAAAAATAGACTGGAATCTAAAGATTTAGACTGCACTGAGAATCATGATTATACTGGACTAAACTATATAATTGGAGAGTCTATAACCGACATATAACCATGTGAGTAAGACGTGGAGTCCGGTGTATACACCCAATCAGAGAAAGCCCACTGTACCTTGCCAGGTTATAGTGGCTGAACTAAGTGATCAATGTCTAGAGCCAATTCGGGCTAATAACCTATAGTGGCAATGTAGTTCTGGAAACCCGGACCGTTGAACCCCGGCCCGCTCGATGTTAAGTACTACTCCTACTGGAAAGTCTAGTTATATCTAACTAGATTATAGCACGAAACTGATATCCTGGGACTAAGTCAGAACTACTTATCTGAAGTGTTTTGAGAGTCCAAGGACCTAAAAAAACAATGTTCTAAGATTTGCCAAAGCGACTTTCTCTGAAAGTGTTGTAATAGTTTAAAGAACGACTAACAAGCTGATAAACTAATACTACTAAGTTTACTGAGTTTATCAAAAGACTGACGAAAGTTAAACTGATCAGCTTACATTTTCGGAGAATACTGAGTACTGACTGAAATTCTGAGACTAAACATTCTAAAGAATTAACTTTCCGTCATGCATATGTACTAACATTCATAATTCGAGTAAAAATATCATAACAATACAAAATTCATATCTGAGTTCTAAATTATGCAAGTTTTAATCATACTAAGGATTGGGGTCAAGAAAGCAATATGTATGAATAAAACTAAGACATGAATTTCAGTTAGGAATGATCATACAAACTTAGATATGTAACAAGATTTAAAGAATTTCTTAACTGATTGAAAGTCCTAGCTTCAAACTTCTACAGGGCTAGAATTTAGAAAGTTTTCTGAAAATAATTTGGGACCCAAGGGGGAAAGGAAACCCTTGTTGAAACCCCACATAACTGAAGAAGGACTCCCGGAGAAGACACATGAGACTCTGAGAAGAAAATTGAAACCCTTGCTCTTGCGTTGAATTGCCTAATTGAGTTCTTACGGTGAAGTTCTGAGAGTGTGAGGAAGAATGAGGGAGGAATGTTGACTAACTCCCTTTAACTTCTAGATATTAATTCCAAAACAACGTAGTTTAGGGGTTAAAATAGCAGAAGGTTACAAAAATACCCTTGGAAGAATGTTTGAAAAACTGCTTGTCAGGATCCAACGGGTCACACAACAAGCCGTTGGTTGTGACCACGACTCGTTGGGACCAGTCGTTGTTCTTGGGATTTGAAAGTTTAGTCTTTGGACTCGACCAACAGACAGACAGGATGAATCATTGAAGGTAACAACGGGACATTGTATTCATTCATAGTCACTGGAAGGATTTCGAATGAATTCTAAACTTTTCCCAACGGACAACACACCGACTCATTGGTAGACACAATGGGTCATCACTATTCATCTTCACTACTGGAAATTCTGAATGACTTTAGGATTTGGACAACGGACGAAAACAATGACTCGTTAAATGAGACAACAAGTTGTTAGTTCCCTCATTTTACTGGGAGAGTTTTTTTTACCCTTAATGGAATCCTTCTAACGGCTCCCTACGATGAGTCGTTTAATCCAATAATAACTCATTAGATGGATTATTGTTTGAAAGAAGGTTTTGATCACATTCTAGGATTAGCAGGACGGGCAACACAATGACTCATTATTGCCAATGATGGGTTGTTGTACCACCCATTCAATCTGAGGGTTGAAAACTGTAGGGTTGATATCGACTCAAACGAAAGGTCATTGTTGCTGTTAACAACTCATTGGTTGAGTCGTCCTTAGGCAATAATTTTCTAGCTCCTTTTCTAGTTTTTCATTCCAAGTCTGGGTTTGATTTAAGAAACTCTTTGAATGTTACACACGCACCAAGCTTGGACGAGGTGGAAAAGAAATTGATGAAATTTAATATATAAATAGATCCCTAAAAGGGATATAACAAATGAATATAAAAAATGTGATGCAAATGATAAAGTTGTACATACACAAATAAGGGGCAACTGAAAAATTGATACAAGTGACAAATAAATTCACACACACACACACACACACACACACAGAGATATATAATTATATAATACCATAATGTTTAAGAAGTTTCTACTGAATATAGTACCTCTACAACTATCATATGGTCGGGATAAAACTCCGACATACCAATAATTTAGCATATTTACAACAAAAGGGGTACTAGACACATCCTAGGTCCAAGTAGAAGTGTAGTCCACCAAATGTACTACTAAACTGACAAGTGACTTTTGAGATGGTCCGCCAACCTATGTGTCAGATCCTGTATTTATGTAAATGCAGTGGCCCCGGCCATAAGGCCGTGAGTACGTATAAAGCATGCACTCATATGTAAGGCTGATTGAATAACAAGTAACCAAGTAAAGAAGTTGAAGTGAATCAAATATCAAACAAGAGCTAATTTAGACAAGTGAATATAAGAAACTCTATCTAAAACTGTAAACCATGACGTAGCATTATTAGCTCGTTAGTCAAATGTTTGCACTTTTCGATCCTTCAACTATTAGTAAGTTTTAAGTGTGATCCTTGTAATATTTAAGTAAACATACTTTATCTTCAACTAACTAAAATGTGTATTTTTGGCCCTCTTTTTATAAAGAATATGTTATATTTAAGCTATTTGTGGTGCTATATTACCTCAATATGACACTACTAGAAAAGTGTTAATTACCTGGAGATTTTACCTAGAAATTTTATTTGCAAATAGTATCCGCGAATTTTCATGCGAAAACTTAAAAAATGTAAAGATTGACAGTATCTATATGCGGATTACTTTTTTCAGGAAATTTCGCAGGTACACTTGCCGAAATTATGAGCAAAAAATTTATCTATAAATTTTCCTTGGAAAGATGTTTTCATGTAATATTTCCACATGTAAATCCCTAGGTATAGACAACAGAAATTGAAATGGGATTCCCTTGAGTATTGTTACACCCCGTAAAATTCCCGACACATAGATGGCCTATTTGCATGTTGGTTAAGAGTATTTGAAAGCCATACACGCTAGAAAAAGGCCCGAGAAAAGACCGAACGAGAAACCTGTCAAACCATCGCGGAAGGAGCCGGGGCAGAGCCCCTCCGCGATGGCAACGGTCACGGAGGTGGAGCCTCCGCGTTGGCTCCGTGACACGTTGGCCCTGTCCAGGCCCAACTATATAAAGCCTCCACTTCAGTTTATTTTATTAAATCATCAAATAATTTCCAAAAACCGTGAGCGAGAACAGGGGATAACGCAAAGTATTGATAATTTCCTTTCGATTACGCCGTCAAACGTAGTCCAAATCCAAATTAACCTCAGATACCGAGGTATTTAGCATCAGGGAGCATTCCTATGGATTTAGTTTCGCGAAATTCAGCTGACAAACCATCGTGCTACCGGGCTAAGGTAAGTAGAATTGCTCCAAATTAGTGTCAATGTGCTCCTAGCCTTAAAGTGAGTGTTTCTCCCTTCTGAACTTTCGAGAAATAGCAAGTTTTCAACCGTCTTTCGATAAACCTAAGTTTAGGCTATAAATATATCGAAAGTGACGTTTTCTTTCAGAATATTGGTGTAATTAGTCCTAATTGACATATATATGAATGCAGTTGGGAGAAA
>JACEIK010005375.1:76925-106073 GCA_018107945.1 Datura stramonium | reverse complement strand
CTAAAACTCTTAACCAACATGCGAATAGGCCATCTACATGTCAAGAATTTACGGGGTGTAACAGTTTCTTTATCAATTCTAGCCCTTAACTTTTGAATGTGAAGAAATTATATGTGAGACTTCATTAAATTCATGAAGAATGTTACTCATGTTAATTTTAGGTATGATTCCATCAGAATATGACTATATTGATTCTTGTCCCGAAAATTTTCTCTAAATTTTCCTGTTAGTTATAGCCATGCGGTTTCTAATTGTGGAAGGTTTTCAGACAGAATTCTATAAACTTCTAGTGGAATATTATTCATGATATTAGTTGCTATATTTCCAAATACTTAGAAATTTTGTGGAAGCTATCATCTTTAAGAATGATTTAGCCCTAGCTTCTCAGTTCAGTGAATCAGATTCCTGCATATCAGACTAGTTATTTCTTGTTGCTTGATTCTATCAGTGTTGTGGATTCTCATATTATTTGTATATGTTGAATTATCAGTCAGATACATGTTAGCCTAGTTTCAGTCAAAATATTAGAATATCTAGTGTTATTCATAAATGTCAGCTGATCAGTTTGACTACAAAAATTCTCAAGGTTTCAGTAGTGCCGCCCAATTATTAGAGTTAGACTCAGTGTCATATTTTAGTGGTTCCTTAGGCGGTCATGAAACCTTTAGATAAGTTTCTCTGACCAGCCTTAGGACCCCAAATTCATTTTACAATTTGTTCTTTAGACGGTTACGACGCTTCCAGATAAGCAGCTCTGATCGGTCTTGGAACCCAGTTATAGAATCTGGTCCGATAAGACACTTAGAGTGGTTTCAGATAGGTATTCCTGACTTATTCCTGGGCAACAGTTTTGATCTATCGGCTTAGTATTCAGTCTATAAATATCTAGTGGGAGCAGGACTTAGCACCGAGCGGACCGGGGTTCCAACTCATCCAGGTTCCTAGAACTATGTTGCAACCATAGATTACAGTTTTATTGGACTCATGGCCCCAGATTTATGATCACGCAGTTCATTCCTTTATACCCGGGCAAGGTATATTGGGTCCTATCGATGGGGTGTATACATCGAACTCCGTGTCTAGCTCACGTGGTTACATGTCGGTTATAGACTCTCCCACTTGTCAGCTCAGTTTATTCTCAGATTATTCAGTTCAGATCAGTTTAGTACAATATTTCAGATTCAGTATTTCAAACTTAAGGCATGTCTTTGGCCATTAAACAGGGTCACCTTGACCATCTCAGTAGATTTCAGTTATTTCAGTTCAGTTTTTCAGTTGGTCATTGCATGTCATTTTAGTTCAGTTATTTATATCCAGTATTATGTTTTCTCCTGCTCACTCAGTATATTCAAAGTACTGATGCATACTTCCTATGTTGTATCATTTTATGATACAACCGCAGGTTCTCAATCTCAGCACCGTTAGTAGATCTCTTCAGGTGATTTCAGTAGCAATAGTGTGAGTCCTCATCTTTCGAGGACGACATTTCATTTACTTCAGTTAGATTATAGAGTTAATTGGGGATTTTCCCAACAACTCATCCTTAGTAGATGGCTTTTAGACAGAATTTCAGATGTTCAGTATTGTTGTTCTTTCAGATGTATGAACTTACTATTATATCTGTTTTTCTTAAATTATTTCGTTATTTAAAGCTTCCTCTATGTTTTACTCTGAATAGTTAGTGTTATGATAGACCATGGGTTGACATGGGGTTACTTGTGATCCTAATTATCGTGCCTCGTCCAGGATGTAGACTCGAGGCGTGACACAGGTGTACAGGGACGGATCGTCCTTTGGAAGGATGAACCGTCCTTTGATATGTACTTTGTAATATGGCTTCTGTCCCCGACTTGTCACTATTTATTGATGAACCACCTTTGGAAAACATGGTTCATCCCTTGTACTGCATTTTAGAATTCTACTTTTGCCTACCTTGAGTCCATCCTTCAATTGTCTGACCATCTTCTGGAAAGATGGCCTGTCCTTCAAACGTTCATTTAAGGACATGATGATGTGGACCATCTATTAGACAGACGGTCCATACATTGTCTCGTCCTTTGGACATTTTTCTTACTTTAACTCCTTTCATCTTTACTTTGTTAGAATTCCTGAAACATAAAATAATAAGGTTAGTTTTCACTTAATTTAACTCCTAAAGACATGTGAATGCTATGAAATAGCCGACACATCAACAATCCAAACATAAAGCATTTGCTCATCCTCAAGCAAACTAAGTAAAGAAGCTACCCTACACCTAATTAATGTCCCGAAATCACAAATTATCATGACTATGGTGGTTGTTGACCATAGATACCAACACACACATTTCAATCTAGCCACCCTTTCCATCAATCAAAAATTAGTTTTCTCACAACTGTTTGAACTAAGCATGCAACCTCCACTTATGACATTATATTAACATGCACACGTCTAGATTAGAGAAGTCAAACATGCCAGTAATTAACATCCACATGCCCTCACAATTAGACCAAGGAAAGTTCCTTTTTCTTTTATGAAGTAAATACACATTAAGGAAACACAAGATCAAGAGAGAAAGGAAATGCGCTCAATACTCACAAAGAAATTCACAAGATAGGTCACAACTACCATATGCTTGGCCATTTACTCAAACGTCATTATTTTTTGATATCTGGATTGAGATAAAACAAGGAATTTTCCAAGCTTGTAATGAAGGTAAAAGGACTAGTAGGATACATTTTTGGCCCTTAGTGACTCATTTACCATCCTTGACTACTTCATCACTTTTTCGTAATTTTTTTTACCTTTTTCATCCCTTATTTTCATCCCTTCTCATGTTTTTGCAACTTTTCACACCCCAAAGTATTTTTGTGTAATGCCCTGGAAACCCAAAATCTAAATTCGGGACTTAAATTAGGAAATCTGGAAAAGATGAAGAAATGCTACAGGACGACTCACCTAAAGTGTCGTTAAGTGACCCCCAAGACTTGTTAGGTGAGCCGTGAGAAGGAGGTTTGATAATTTTAATAAGGGAGACAGTGTACCCAACGAGGGAATTCACGAATCGTGGTCACTAACCACGACCCGTTGAGTCACACGTGGTCAGGTCTGGGTTGAGGATATTATTAGTGGAGCAGTGTACTTGACAGCTGGGGGAAACGAGTCGTGGTCCCTAGTAAAAACTTGTTACGTCCCCCGTTACCAGCCCTAGTGAGTTTTTAGCTAGTGTACCTAATGAGTGTCACAACGAGTTGTCGTCAGTGGCAGTGACTCGTTAGGTGACTCTTTACCAAACTTAGCATTTAATCTTCAAATGTGAGACAGTGTGATCTACGACTGGTGACCACGACTCGTTAGGTCCCTCGTTAGGGTCACCTGCAGTTTTTCCCAGCAAATTTCTAAGGACTATATAGTAATTTCCTACTCTCTCAAGCTTAAAACTACGTCGTTTTAGTAATAAGTTTATACCTTTAGTGGGGGAAAACGGTTCATTCCTCATTCCCACTCTCAATTTTCAGAAAATCACCATAAGTTCTCCTCTCAAGGATCCTCAAGCAAGCTTAGTGTTGCTCATCATTGCATCAGTTCAAGTCTTCTTCTCTGGGAGAATTTTAGTCTGGTATGTGGGAAGTCAACAAGGGAATTGTCCTTCCCTTGTGTCCCCCAATATCCTCCCATAATTTTACTACTAGTTTAGCCTTGATATTTTCGAATAAATAGAGATTTTCATGTTGGATTTAGTAAATTTCAATTGGGTTATTATCCATGTTTATTATTCATATTATCTTCATCAATTCATAAGTAAATTGTTGTTGTTCTTTCCAAGATGATTTACAACCCTAAATTTTCGAGTAAATATTATTGTGTATTAAATTTTGTCTATTTTGCAAAGTATGTTTTGGGCTGAATATCCTAGTAATTCTTATNGTTGGATGAGATCCCTTTAAATTCGTGAAATTTCATCATATTATGAAATTCCCGTGTTGTTGGAATGAGATGTTTTATCTATTAGCAACTTATTAGTTTAGTTCAGTTAGAGCGTCGAATCTCTTCAACACTATTCAAAAAGTGTCAACTGATCAGTTTGACTTCAATCTTTCCTGAGGTGTCAGTGGTTCCTCCCAGTTATCAAAATCCGGCTCAGAATCTAGTTTATTGGTCCATTAGTTGGTCATCACTTTTAGAGATACATATATAGCTCTGAAAATCGCAGAATCCTAATTTTGTTTATAGTTGTTCTTAGATAGTTATGACGCTTCTAGATAAGCAGCTCTACCCATTCTAGAACTCAATTTCAAAATCTGGTCCGATAAGGCTCTCAGGGTACTTTCAGTTATATGCCCCTGACTAGTCTTGGACCCCAGTTTAGGGTTATCAGCCTAGTAGTTCAGTTTAGGTTTTTCAGTGGGAGTAGGACTTAGCACCGAGCCGGCCGGGGTTCCAGCGCACCCAAGTTCCCAAAACTACGTTTCTAGTGTAGGTTACAGTATTACTTGGTCTAATTGGCCCCATACTTTTGTGATCACCCAGTACATGCCTTTATACCCTGGCAAGGTATATTGGGTCCTACTGGTGGGGTATATACATCGGACTCCACGTCTAGCTCATGTGGTTAAGAGTCTCCCACTAGTCAGTTCAGTTCAGTCTCAATTTTTGACAGTTCAGTTCAGTTCAGATAAGTTTAGTATGGTCTCTCTTACTCAGTATTTTAGACGTAGGGGTCTTTGACCATCAGACAGGGTCTTCTTGACCATTTCCGTTTACATCAGTAGTTCAGTTCATCTTACTTGTTGGTCATTGTGTGTCATTTCAATTCATACTTTATATTCAGATATTTTTTCTCCCACTTACTTAGTACATTCAAAGTACTGATGTATACTTTTATGTTTTATCATTTCATGATAGAGCTGCAAGTTCCCAAACTCAGCATCGTTAGCCGTTGTGATTCAGATCCTCCTCCATTGCAGCCGAAGTGTGAGTCCTCATCGTTCGAGGGCCTTGTTTTACTTTCTTTCAGTTGAGTTATTATTTTTAGTTAGACTTAGAGTTAGCTAGTGGCTTGTCCCAGCAACTCATCAGTTTGAAAGCTTTCAAACACAAAGTTAATTTTAGACTTCAAATGTTTTAAATTTTAATGTTTTCTTCTAGTTTATTTTCTCAAATGCTCTTATAATGTTATTTCAAAGCTTCCCCTATGTATATATTGTTTTACTTATAATACTAGTGTATGATGGACCAGGGGTTGACTTGGGGTCACTTGTGACTTCAAGTACCGTGTTACGTCCAGGTTGTATTCTCGGGGCATGACAAACCTGGTATCAGAGCCCTAGGTTTAGAGTATCCTTGGAATTTCTGAAAGCCTCATCGAGTAGAGTCCTTTGCATGGGTGTGAAGCGCGCCACACTTATGAAGAGGAGGCTACGAGATGCTATTAGGAAAAATCTCTTTTGTTCATACTATTTATCGTGCGCTAAAGTTCAATTCCAGAAATTCCCTTCTAATTTGTGCTCTATTTCATTTCAGCGAACCATGCCTCCCAGAAGCGGTAATGGATGAAGGGCCGGTAATGTCAATAGACCTGCCCCGGCAGCCCCAATAGCTCCTCAAGATGATTTGGTGTCTATCGCTGAATTCAGGGTGGCCATTCAACTGCTGGCCCAAACAGTCACCAACCAGGTGAACCAGCAGGTGGTGTCGATGAACACCAATGGCTCTGCAGCAGCTGCGAGGGAGCGGGACTTCACCCATATGAACCCTCCATCTTTTCAGGGATCCAAGGTAGGGGAGGATCCCCAGGAGTTTGTGGATGAGATCAGGAGGATTACCCGCATTTTGAGTGTCAGCTCCTCGGAGAGTGCTTATATGGCTGCCTACCTGCTCAAAGGGGTAGCTCAGGTCTAGCATGACCAGTGGAAAGAGGGGCGGATAGTCGAAGTAGGACTAGTAGAGTGAAAAGAATTCCACACATCTTTCTTGGACAGATTTTTCCCTCGGGAGCTGAGGGAGGCAAAGATGGGGGAGTTTATGAATATGTGACAGGGCAACAAGACTGTGGAGGAGTATGCTCTGGAGTTTACTAGGTTGTCCAAGTACGTTCCAGAGATGGTAGATGAGCCAAGGGGTCGCATGTTGATGTTTTTGAATGGGGTGTAAAATCTAGTCCTCAAGGGATGCAGGACAACGATGTTGATTAAAGACATGGACCTCTCTGGCTTGATTTTCTATGCCCAGTAGATTAAGGATAAAAAGTTGAAGGATATGGAGTGAAAGAACAAATGGGCAAGGACTAGCCAGTCAAATTTCGGCCATTAGAGTTGTAGTGGTAGTAGCCGCCAACCGCAGCAGCAGCAGCAGAGAGCCCCAGCACCCAGTTCATCTAGCGGCCCAACCTTTCAGTCCCGCCAGGATCGGAGGGGTGGGTAATCTAGTTCTCAGCCTCAAGCCCATAGTACCAGGAACAAGTATCCATCTTGTCCCAAGTGTAGTAAGAACCACCCAGGAGAGTGCCTTCAGGGTCGAGAGGGTTGTTTTGGTTGCGGACAGCTTGGACATCGTCTTAGGGAAATCCCATTAGTATGGAGAGGGAGAGCACAACCTACCACATCATTATCTCTAGCAGGCCGAACAGCTCAACAGGCCAACACATTAGGTACAGATGGCGGTCAGCGCCAAAATCATTTCCCTGCTCTATCTTCCCATCAGGATCAGGAGAGCTCACCTGACGTAGTCACGAGTATGCTACATCTCTTCCATCTAGATGTTTATTCCCTCCTAGATTTAGGAGACACTCTTTCATTCGTTACTCCTTACATAGCAGTCCAGTTTAATATCAGTCCAGAGGTCCTCTCAGAACCATTCTCAGTCTCCACCCTAGTTGGTGAGTCAGTTAGAGCCAGCCGGGTGTACAGAAATTGCCCAGTCTTACTCCTGAATAAAGTCATCCCAGCTGACCTCGAAGAGTTAGACATGGTCGATTTTGACCTTATCCTTGGCATGGATTGGTTACACTCCTTCTATGCTTCAGTTGATTGTAGAACTAGTGTTGTCAAGTTCAAGTTTCAAAACGAACCAGTGTTAGAATGGATGGGCAGCAGTTCAGCGCCTAAGGGTAGGTTTATTTCCTACCTTAAGGCCCAAAAACTCATCTCCAAAGGATGTATTTATCATCTAGTTTGAGTCAAGGATTCCAACTCTGAGACCCCAACTATCCAGTTAGTTCCGGTGGTCAGCGAGTTCCCCGATTTTTTTCCTGAAGATCTTCCCGGAGTTCCCCTGAATGGGAAATAGATTTTGAGATAGATCTCCTTCCAAATACTCAACCCATCTCCATCCCTCCTTATAAAATGGCTCCAACTAAGCTTAAGGAGTTGAAGAAGCAACTGAAAGATCTTCTTGACAAGGGTTTTATCAGACCCAGCATCTCTCTCTAGGGTGCTCCAGTACTATTCGTGCTAACAAAGACAGTACCCTTAGAATGTGCATAGATTACCGTCAGCTGAACAAGGTCACAGTCAAGAACAGATATCCCCTACCAAGAATTGACTACTGGTTTGACCAACTTCAGGGAGGCAGTTGTTTCTCAAAAATAGATCTCAGGTCAAGGTACCATCAGTTAAGGTTTAGAGAGAGTGACATAACGAAAACAGCATTCAGAACTCGGTATGGTCACTATGAGTTTGCGGTGATGTCCTTCGGGTTAACAAACACCCCAACAACCTTCATGGATTTGATTAATAGGGTCTTCAAGTAGTACCTGGATATGTTCGTCATTGTATTTATCGATGACATTTTGGTGTACTCCAGAAATGAGGAAGAGCATGCCAATCACCTAAGATTAGCATTACAGTTACTCAGGGATCGCCAGTTGTTCGGCATGTTCAACAAGTGTGAATTTTAGTTAAAGTCTGTGACTTTCTTAGGTCATGTGTTCTCAGGTGAAGGGATACAAGTAGATCCTCACAAAATAGCAGCAATGAAAGATTGGCCCAGACCCACCTCTCCTACTGAAATCAGGAGTTTTCTGGGCTTAGTTGGATATTACCGATGGTTTTTGGAAGGTTTCTCCTCTATAGCATCTCTTATGACTAAGCTAACTTAGAAGAAAGAGAAATTTTAGTGGTCGGATGAGTGTGAGAAGAGTTTTTAGGAGTTTAAGACTCGACTCACTACCGCTCCAGTTTTAACCTTGCTAGATGGATCAGATGGGTTGGTTGTTTATTGTGATGCTTCCAGAGTTGGACTCGATTGCGTTCTGATGCAGTAGGGAAAAGTGATAACCTATGCCTCCAGACAACTCAAAATTCATGAGAAGAATTATCCAACTCATGACTTGGAGTTGGCAGCGGTGGTATTCGCGTTAAAAATATGGAGACACTACCTTTATGGGGCTCACATGGATGTGTTCACAGATCACAAGAGCCTTCAGTATGTATTCAACCAGAAGGACCTAAACCCGCGTCATAGATAGTGGTTAGAGCTGCTAAAGGACTATGACATAAGTGTGTTGTATCACCCGGGTAAAACCAATGTGGTGGCTGATGCCCTAAGCAGACGGTCTATGGGGACTGTGGCTCATATTGAGGAAGGTAAGAGGGAGTTAGCGAAAGATGTTCACAGACTAGACCGGTTAGGGGTGCAGTTGGTGGATTCAGCCAAAGGTGGTGTGGTAATGCAAAGAGGGTCAGATTCATCCTTGGTAGTTGAAGCCAAGTCCAGACAGCATGAGGATCCCATCTTACTTAAGCTTAAGGGAGCATTCCTCATAAAAGAAATAGAAGCTTTCTCCCAAGAGGGAGATGGGGTGCTCCGTTACCAGGGCAGGTTGTGTGTATCGAATGTTGGTGAGTTGAGACAACAGATACTGGCTGAGGCACACAGCTCGAGATACTCCATTTACCTTGGTGCTAAAAAATGTACTGCAATCTGCAAGATATATACTAGTGGAACGGCATGAAGAGAGACATTACTGAATTTGTAGCCAAGTGCCCGAACTGCCAGCAAGTCAAGGTGGAGCATCAAAGACCAGGAGGCATAACTCAAGATATCAGTATACCCGCATGGAAGTGGGAAGAAGTAAATATGGACTTCATTATAGGTCTACCCTGGACACGTCGGCAGCGTGAATCGATCTAGGTTGTAGTAAACCGGATGACTAAGTCAGCTCACTTCCTCCTAGTCAATACCACAGACTCATCTGAGGACTATTCCATACTTTACATCCGGGAGTTGGTCAGACTCCATTGGGTTCCTTTGGCTATCATTTCAGACAGAGGAACTCAGTTTACCTCACACTTCTGGAAGTCCTTTCAGAAGGGATTAGGCACTCAGGTCAAGCTCAGCACAGCTTTTCACCGCAGAGTGATGGACAAGTTGAGCAGACTATTTAGACCTTAGAAGATATGCTAAGAGCGTGTGTGATAAATTTTAAGGGTAATTGGGATGACCATTTGCCTCTTATCGAGTTTGCGTACAACAACAGTTACCACTCTAGCATTCAGATGGCCCCATTTGAAGAATTATATAGAAGAAGGTGTAGATCTCCTATAGGGTGGTTCGAGGTTGGTGAAGCTACCCTGATAGGGCTAGACTCAGTACATGAGGCAATGTAGAATGTTTAGCTCATCCAAGAAAGGTTGAAAACAGCTTAGAGCCATCAGAAATCTTATGTCGATGTGTGGACAAGAGAGTTGGAGTTTGCAGTTAATGACTGGGTATACATGAAAATTTCTCCCGTGAAAGGGGTGATGAGGTTTGGCAAGAAAGGAAACCTTAGTCATTTGTGGGACCTTATAGAATTTTGAGGCATATTGGCAATGTATCCTATGAGCTTGAGTTACCTTTAGAACTAGCAGCTATATACCCAGTTTTCCATGTGTCACTTTGAAGAAGTGCAGCGGAGATCCAACCTCAGTTGTGCCATTAGACAGTGTAGGAATAGAAGATAGTCTCTCATATGAGGAAGTACCAGTCCAGATCCTTGACCGTCAGGTTCGTAAGCTAACAAACAAGGAGATAGCTTCAGTCAAGGTTTTATGGAGAAATCATTAGGTAGAGGGAGCTACGTGGGAGGCCGAAGCAGATATGATGGCCATATACCCGCATTTGTTCCCTACCGGCTCTAGCAAAGCTTGAGATATTAGTTTTGACCCTAGAACTCAAATTAGTTTTCATGACTCAGTTCAGGTGTTCAAGTCTCTTTTATGTTTTTGAATGTATGTATGAAAATAGAATTTAGTTCAGTTATGTATTTTTAAATGGAGGCAGTTGTTCCGTCAGTTTTGGAGTAAATGAATAGTGTCTAGAACTTTGATTGTTATTCTCTACATTCCTATGTGTTTTCTAACATTCGAGGATGAATTTTTCTAAGGGGGAGATATTGTAATGCCCCAGAAACCCAAAATCTAAATCCGGGACTTTAATAGGAAATCTGAAAAAGCTGCAGAAATGCTACAAGACGACTCACCTAATGATTCGCTAAGTGACCCCCGCGACTCGTTAGGTGAGCCGTGAGAAGGAGGTTTGATAATTTTACGAAGGGAGACAGTGTACCCAACGAGGGACTTCATGAGTCGTGGTCACTGACCATGACCCGTTGAGTCACTCGTGGTCAGATATGGGTTGAGTATATTATCAGTGGAGCAGTGTACTTGACGAGTGGGGGCAATGAGTCATGGTCCCTAGTAATGACTCGTTATGTCCCCCATTACCAACCCTAGTGAGTTTTTAGCCAGTGTACCTAACGAGTGCCACAACGATTCATCGTTAGTGGCAACGACTCATTAGGTGACTTGTTACCAAACTTAGCATTTAATCTTCAGATGTGTGACAGTATGATCCACGACTGGTGACCACAGCTCGTTAGGTCCCTCACTAGGGTCACCTGGAAGTTTTTCCCAGCGAATTTCTAAGTGATATTTAGTAATTTCCTATTCTCCCAAGCTTAAAACTACATCGTATTAGTAATCATTTTAGACCTTTTAGTCGGGAAAATGGTTTTTTCCTCATTCCCACTCTTAGTTTTTGGTAAATAACCGTAATTTCTCCTCTCCAGAATCCTTCAAGAAAGCTTAGGGTTGCTCATCATTGTAGCAGTTCAAGTCTTCTTCTTTGGGAGAATTTTAGTCAGGTGTGTGGGAATTCAACAAGGGAATTGTCCTTCCCTTGTGTCCCCCAATATCCTCCCATAATTTCCCAACCAGTTTAGCCCTGAGATTTTCGAATATGAAGAGATTTTCATGTTGGTTTTCGTTAATTTCAATTGGGTTATTATCCATGTTTATTATTCATATGATCTTCATCAATTCATAAGTAAATTGTTGTTGTTCTTGCCAAGATGATTTACAGCCCTAAATTTTCGAGTAAAGATTGTTGCATATTAAATTCTATCTATTTTGCAAAGTATGTTTTGGTATGAATTCCTATTATATATGTGAGAAATTATTCCATTGAGGAGAACAATTTTACCCTTGTTAGATGAGATCCCTTTAAATTCTTGAAATTTCGTCATATTATGAAATTCTCATGTTGTTGGAATGAGTTGTATTTTCTATTAGCGTCTTAGTAATTTAGTTCAGTTAGAACGTAGAATCTCTTCAGCACTATTTAGAAAGTGTCTACTGATCAGTTTGACTTCAGTCTTTCTCGAGGTGTGAGTGGTGTCTCCCAGTTATCGAAATCAAACTCAGAATCTAGTTTATTAGTCCATTAGGCAGTCATGACTTATATATATATATAGATCTGACAAGCCCCAGGATCCCAGTTCAATTTACAGTTGTTCTTAGACAGTTACGACGCTTCCAGATAAGCAGCTCTGCTAGTCTAGAACCCAGTTTCAGAATCAGGTCCGATAAGGCTCTTAGGGTACTTTCATTTATATTCCCCTGACTAGTCTTGGACCCCAGTTTCGAGCTATCAGCCTAGTAGTTCAGTTTAGGTTTTCCAGTGGGAGTAGGACTTAGCACCGAGCAGGCGGGGTTCCAATGCACCTAGGTTCCCAAAACTACGTTGCCAACGTAGTTTACAGTATTACTTTGCTTGATTGGCCCCAAACTTTTATGATCACCCAGTTCATGCCTTTATACCCTGGCAAGGTATATTGGGTCCTACCGGTGGGGTGTATACATCGGACTCCACGTCTAGCTCATGTGGTTATATGTAGGTTAGAGACTCTCCCACTAGTTAGTTAAGTTCAGTCTCAATTTTTGACAGTTTAGTTCAGTTCAGATCAGTGCAGTGTGGTCTCTCAGACTCATTATTTCAAACTTAGGGTATGTCTTTGACCATCAGACAGGGTCATCTTGACCATTTATGTTTACATTAGTAGTTCACTTCAGCTTACCTGTTGGTCATTGCGTGTCATTTAAGTTTAGACTTTATATTTAGATATTTTTTCTCCCACTTACTCAGTATATTCAAAGTACTTACACATACTTTTATGTTGTATCATTTCATGATACAGCTGCAGGTTCCCAAACTCAGCATCGTTAGCCATTGCGATTTAGATCCTCCTCCGCTATAGCTGAAGTGTGAGTCCTCATCGTTCGAGGGACTTGTTTTACTTTCTTTCAGTTGAGTTATTATTTTTTGTTAGACTTAGAGTTAGTTGGGGTCATGTCCCTGCAAGTTATCAGTTAGAAGGCTTTCAGACATAGAGTTAATTTCAGACTTCAAATGTTTTAAAATTTTAATGTTTTATTGTAGTTTATTTTGCTCAAATTCTCTTATGTTGTTATTTCAAAGCTTCCTCTATGTATATATTGTTTTACTTAGAATACCAGTGTATGATAGAGCTGCGGTTGACTTGGGGTCACTTGTGGCTTCAAGTACCATGTTACGTCTGTAGTCTCGGGGCGTGACATTTTTTTAGCGCAAATTTCACTTTTTCTTTTTTTCTCTTTTGCTTTATTTTCTTTTTTTTAGATCATTGCTCAATTACACCTTGGGATATGATCAATCACCATCTTTTGTCCTATTTCCTTCTTTCCCTTATCACCCCAAATTCAATTTTTCACTCATTTTTCATCACTTTTCAAGTGTCAAGGAGGATGGATTGAAAAGAGGGTCAACTTTAGAATTGGTCTTAGCTTTCATTTCGGTTGATAAAGAAAAAGGTCAAAGGCTCAAAGAGGGAGACTCGAAATATATATCATTTGGTAGGCCTCTTTAGGCTTATGTGGCTTGTGAAGCACAAAGAAGACCTAAGTTCATCTCTTTAACCCATAGTCAATCCTAGGTTCAGGCACAAGTAGCAAGGCAAGATCTTGAGTTTGACCAACAAATTTTCCTTTTCATACATTGGCACATGGATATTAAAATGACTGAACATATTACTCTCAACTAGGAACACATTCCCCACATTTTCATGCCACAAATGGAGATATACAACTCAACATCAAATAGTTATGGAAATTTTTTTGAGGGAGGCATTATTTTAATAAATCAGCATAATCATGCAAATAACTCAATTTCTATCACAGCCTAACTCAAATACAATTTATTCATCCTAAGGAGACTCAACAAAGTAGGATGGTACCCTTAAGAATGTCGCCTAGAAATCCATTATCGGGTCTATACACTATGATATTTAATTACATTATTGCACTAGATTCAACAAAAATATAGCCTCATGGGAAAGAACCATGGCTAAGAAAATAAAAAAGGCTCTATACTAGAAAAGCAAAAATAAGTTAAACTAAGAAAGAAAAAGAAGAAGATATACTAAGAAACCTGTAAAAATAGACTAAAGTAAATCATAATCACACATCCATAACTCATTCCAAAGCATACTGTCATATAAATCAGAGTTTCAAAATAATCAAGCACTATACAAGAATAAGGTATCATACAATCTAAATATCTACCCTCACCCTAAAAATGATGTAGCGCCCTCAATGTATAAATAAAACAAAATAGAAGGGTAAGAGTGGCCAAAAACTTTCTGTAGCACTCAGACCGCGCTACTAAACATCAACCTATGGTGACACTGATGGGCTAGTCTCTACATCATGAGGACAGCTTCAAAACTCATTATAGGAGACTTTAATGCCCTCTTGAGGGCCTCCTCCTTTGACATTGGAACAGTTGGCTCCACAGTTGGTGCCTCATATACTGGAGGCTTGTCATTATCTAAGGGACGGTCCAGAGCAACTTTATGGGCATGAGTCAAAGTAGAGATCTGCTCTTGTGTAGAGTTGGCCCTAGTAACTAGGAATAGTGGGGGACTAGGTTGAGTCTGAGCTGGTGGAACGGGCATCGCACGTGCATGACACTGGAAATAGGCTGTGTCTGTTCTAGCACTGGTATTTGAACTTCCTTAGGCTGCGTCTCTCGCATATGTATCTCAAGCACGACATGTCGGCTCAGAGGCTCGATATGTTTGAAGAACTGGAAACTCTTTTGGTGTGTCTTGGAATCCCCTAAATAGGTAAATATATCATGAGAGCTCCTGACTATGTCTCGGAACGGCTGAAGTGCTTGCTCAACTATGAGCTGAGCCAGATGCCTCTCCTCTTTATCAAATCTCGAGGATAAACCAGTCAGTGAATCTTTGGAAGTGAGTAGTGGCCTCAGTGGTGTGGCTGGCATGGATACCGTAGTAGTTGGATCTTCTGCTACTGCTCACTGGTGGGTTGTGATGTGGTCTCTTCAGACTGGATTCCCTAACCCTCAGTAGTTGTTTCGCCCGGTAAGATGGAGCTAAGACAACTCGCTGAAGTGACCATAAATTCATCTTGAATCTTAGTGATATCTATCACCTGGGTGAGCATCAGTAATTAGGTCTTCCCTTGGAAGGATTGGCACCCCTTCCCTCTTACATGAGGCTGTGACAAGGCATGGAAACGGTAGGGAGGTGGCAATTTGAAAAGCCCTCTTCTTCAGCTCCATACTAATCATTTGGCTGATGTCTATTCTCTTCTTGGCCATGATCGATGCCATAACAAGAGCATGTCTGAGAGGTAATTTGTTGTCGCTCTTCATAGGCATACTCTACTGCAAACCACATTCCACCAAAACTTGTCCAGAAGCAGGAGTCTCTCTTGAATATATCTGTTGTCTCAAGTGCAACCTATATTGATGTATCCCTAGCTATAACTCTAGCCATCCAACCTTTGGCCTGCCGACCCCTAGCGTTTATCTCATAATATGCAGAGGTATCCACCACCTAATAATCATCTCCCAAGTAGTATCAGTTGATCACCTCTGGGATGATATAAACCAACACTCCTCTAATTACCATAGAAGTCAAAGGCTCAATCTACATCTTCAGCACTGGGTTCGACCACAAGAGGATCGACCCATACACCATGTAGAACTCCCGGACTAATGTTTGAATGTACTGACCCACTGGCCAGAATAAAAACTCCTAGTGATGAAATCTAAGCTACTCCATTATGTCGAGGTACAACTCCAAACCATTGGAGTTAATAGTCCTCTTCTCTATAATCCCCCAATGAGGTCTCTCAATGACTATGCTTCATCCCTACAAATAGCACTCCCTGGCGTCCTAAACAGACCACCTGAGTCTAAACATCTCCTCCCACTATTTTTATCTCAACTTTGTTGCAACTACTGGGGAGAAGAGATCTAATTGGACGATTCCTCCTCAACTGACTCACTGGAGGAAATATTTATCTTGACCCCACTAGATTTAGCCTAATCATATTCGCCACCAAAATAGGATGAAGATCCCTGAACCAGTGTCTCTAAATATTCCACCCTAGCTGAGGGGATGGGTAACAACTCTGTTGTATGCTCTATAGTCCTCTTTCTATCCGGAGGCAAGTACTCCTCCTCATCTTCATCCACAAGGAAAGATCTCTTTGGTGTGCTTGACTTGCCTCCTCTGGGTAGTGCTTATTTTTGTGCCATTTAACTGTGATCATGCACAAACTTATCAGAACATAGACTAGGGGTAATCAGAAAATCAGAAGTAAATAGCTAAAGACAACTGAAAGGATGATTCATACTTTGAAGAGATGGACTGTACCTTGTACCGTTGATTAACTCCAGGAATTTCCCATCCACTAGTTGAATAGACGGTCCAGGGTGCAGACCGTCCTTTCAAAGGATAGTCCGTCCCTTGAGTCGTCCTTTGACTCAAAAGATTGGATCATTTAGGTTCACTTGATGGAACAATATATGGGTCGTGTTTGGAAGACGGTCCATCCATTCCTCCGTCCTTTGGGGTTCAATAGTTTTCCAACAATCATGGGTAATACAATTTCTGAACAATTCTTAGACATGGGATGGGGCTATGCCATTTTCAAGTTCAAAAAGAAGTTTATAATCATTTAAACATATCCAAATGCTCACCAAGCCCAGTCTAAAATTCTAGAAACTTTAACCTAAGTTCTCCCCCATAGTCATTCTCCAATAATAGGTTAAATACCTATATGATTTCAAGTGCACATGTACTTGTTGAAAGAGATGCACGACTGGAGGGGGTTTCCAAACCCTAGTTCACGGTTATGTTATATGTATGTGAGAGAAGTGCAATGCAACAATCAGATGAAGGAATGAAGTAGCAAGAATGGAGGATTTTAGCAAAGAAGAAGTAGAGCAGAGAAGAACACTAGGGAAGACGGAGGTAAATAGTTCATTGGGCAAAGATGCCCTCTTCGTAAAAATCAATTTCCCTTTTAAAATTCATGGGTCAGATTGGTTCAGCCAATGGGTGGATAATTAAAGGCCAACCCGGCCCATATAATCCATGAACTGACCCAAAATCCATCTCCACTAGGGTCCATTTAACTCTTTTTTTAAAAAACAAAAGACGGTCCAATGGGCGAACCGTCTAGGAAGAGTACGGTCCACACATTGGACTGTCTCATGCCTATTTCTTACCAGTGGACCATATTTAAAGGATGGTGGGACATGTGGTCCATCCTTTGAGAGGACGGTCTATCTGTTCCACCATTTTTTACACACCAGATTTCTTCTTTTCTATTTTAGATCACATTTCTCCATCTTTTCAAATGTACCTGCCTGCACCAACACCCATCCATTATCCAAAAATGCTTTGGTTGCATCCCAAGAAGAGTCTGGTTACATTGCGGCAAGACATGGATACTACAGATGGTGTAGCATCCCTTTGGTTGTCTCCAAAAAAGCACCTGATTTCATATCGCGATACAGCGCAAGATACCTGATCATAGACTTAGTGAGTCGTCCTTAGGAAGAAACTTTCTAACCCACTTCCTGTTTTGGTTCCATAGAGATACTGCTTCACCATATTGATTTGGCCTTCTTTCTCTTGGAAAATGTAGCAACAGAATGTTCAGTCACTTCATCAGCACTTTTTTGACCATTGACCACAAAGATGTCCCCAACTCTTATGGGCAATAGATGACATCTCCCAGCTTTGAAAGTGATGCTCTCATTCTTGACCAAAATATGATTTTGTGCTTTTCTGAGTTCATCAAGGCCCTCCCCATATCTAGATAAAGTCTCCCAAATATGATGGGAATATCCCAATCTACATTGTTGTCAAGAGCCACAAAGTCAAATGGGAATATCCCAATCCACATCGCAGTCAAGAGCCACAAAGTCAGCCAGAAGCACAAATTTCCCAACTTTCACACAAGCACATTTTCTACCACCGCACCGGTATCTTTATAGTCTTATCAGTCATTTGGGGAAGGATAGAGGTGGACTTAAATATGGACTATCAGAAATACTTGTAAATAGCTAGAGGCATCAGACTAATACTTGCCTCATTATCACAAAGGGCATGCAAGCAGTCATATCTACTTATCCTGCGAGGAATGGTAAATTCTCCTGGGTCCCATTTATTTCCAATACATGTCTGCAATGATGGCACTTACTCTATATTTTATAAGAATCGTCTCCTCTTTATCACACGACAACTTTCTAGTCAACAACATCTTCAAATACTTAGCAAAACCGGGCATCTCTTTGATGACATCTATAAATAGTACCAAGTGTGTTGCTTCATTTAGCCGCTCAATATGTTTTTACACTTTTAATCAAGAGCCTATTGAGTTATTTTTTGTGGAAATGGAGGAACATATGGAGGAAAATATTTTACAAAGTCATCTACACCTCTCTTGGCCTTCCCCCTCTCCTTTGGAGCAACTGAACTATCTTTCGGAACTTCCTCACTAGGTAGATTTTTGGCTCCACCTTCAACTACCTAATCAACAAAAGGATTTTTAGGCCTCTCCACGAGGTCATCAACCTCAACCACAATTTTGGACTCATTCTCAACCATGCCATCCTCTACCTCAACATCCACGGGTTGCACAATCTTGTCATTCCTTGTGAAAATGGCGATACATTGAGCATTGAAATGTCCCGCATGTCCTTCAGATTTGCCATTATGTCATTAGGGAGATGGACTTTTGCTTTGGATTTTGGTCATGGAAAGATCCCATACCTGTTGCTCAAACTTTTGAATAGAAGCTATGTGAGAGCCTAAAATCTTCGTGAGGCTCTTTAGACAAGCATCCATTCTCTCCTGGTTGGAAAGCACCTTCTCCAACATCAATTCAATCTTTGAACCTCCATGATCATGAGAAGGACCCTCCCACCAATTTTTAAAGTTAGAGGGGGGACCTCTCGGCAGAACATAAGAAGATGAGCCTCTATCCTGCAAATTTGTACCATTGTGCCAACCCTGATTTTTACCATTATAATCATTCCTAGGGTAATATTGATTTTTACTTTGGGTTGAGGTCTCCATTTCCCTTGATATGAAGAAGAAGGGTGGCCTTGTTGATATTACGGTCTATAGCCATTGAATGAGTTGCCAACATACTTGGCGTATTCAACTTGCATAGAAGGTGGCTTAATGGCTGATATTGCTATGAAGAAGGTGGGCATCCATGCCCATATTGAATACCAGTCATGGTCTCATCAATAGCATGCGTCTTTGACCTCAGACTCGGTCAACTTCTTTATGAGGAGGGCTATGTTGGTTGCCATGGTGGCCACCATCTGATCACGCTCCTGATTCTCCTTTATCAAGTGGGATAATGAAAGAGTCCTCACATTGATTCCTCCACTTTGCTCCCCACCATGTCAAGCATGGTTGTGCTTTGCTATTTTATCCAAAATAAAGGCAATTCTATTGAATGTCTTGTCCATGAAGTATCTGCCAGTGGCATTGTTGGCAATGAACTGTGTCAAAGCATCTAATCTGGTGTAAAACTCCTCAAGCAATATGTGGTTTGAGAACCATGGTTGGGCTTCGAAAGGATGTATTGCTTGAATCTTTCTAAAACTTCAAACAACTATTCTCCTGGGAGCTGTCAAAAATAGAATATCTTGTCCCGTTGCTCTACCTTTTTGCTAGGCAAGAATCACTTTTTCAAGAAGGCACTCACTAACTCATTCAATTTATGAATTGAGTTTGGAGGGAGTCTTAGTAACCAATCCCGTGCCTCACCGGCCAATGGATATTTGAACACCCGTATCTGGATAGCATCATCCGAAATGTTATTTTGCTTGTGGAGGTTGAAAATTTCATGAAATTCTTTAAGTGCTAATGACGGTCGTCGTCCGTGGAGTTTTGAAATTTCCCCTCTACCTTAAGCATAGTGTAGATGCTTTCGCTAATCTTAAATGAAGAAGAATTGATCCTTTTTGGGATGATAGTGTTTGCATAGTCAAATTGCTCGTTGACTTCTGCAAACACATTTTCCAAATCTCCAAGCGGAAGAGCGGCCATGATCATGTATCAATTGATAAAAACAAAAAAGAAAAGGTAAAAGAATAGGTCTGGGTAAGCAAACTAGACTTATAGGGATAGATAGGGCTTATTCCTTAGTCCCCTACAACAACGCCATAATATTTGATATCATCCAAATCCACTTCCAATATCGGATAGTGTAAATAATCACAGCAAATATAGAACCCAATGAGGCATTGGGGTCAAATCCCATAGAGACTACTCAAAGTTGAATATATCTAGTACTAATCAGTATATTATTGCAAGATTAGAGTTTATTAGAGTTGAGAGAAGTAAAATCTAACTACAGCTATAGAGTGCAATATATTAGGGTTGTAATCAATTTGAGACAATTCTAGAGAAGTGGCCCCAATTATGGGTTGATCCCCATAAATCACCTATGTGGATCGATTGAGAATAGACTAGGGATGAACATGCAAGAAATTTACTTAGGCAACCTATAAATATCTTTCAATAACACCATTGGTGTCAATCTACTTTAATTTTATCAAATAGAAGAGGACTCCCTTCTACCCAATTGCTTGTTGTCAATTGGAATTCAACCTATGTCTAGGAGAATCCATTAACTAAGATTTATGCCTTAAGTTATTATTGACTGATGCTAATCCACCTAAATTTATACTTCAATCCTAATAAAGGTTGTTGGGAAGGATTAGGTGACTCTCATCACAATTCACACACTACAAAGCAAAAAATTAATAAAATACTTATAAGCCCAAAGTCAATTTTACCAAATTAGGATCATTAGGGTTCATAATCATAGATCTGGATTTAGTTACTCATAGCATGAAGAACAAGAGAATTAAAGTAATTATACATGCTTATCTATAGAAATTGAAATTGGATAAGAAATCTTCAATAGATGAAAGGAAATCTTCAAATTACAAGCTAAGATCTAGAATCTACTATGGAAACTACGGCTAACTAGTTGTTTCTACTCTCTACTGAAAATATGAATGAATAGGTCTGTAAAAATTATAAGAAAAATCTATTTGTATTATATCTCAAAAATCTCAATTAATTCAACCTTCGAAGTGGCTGGTGTGCAGGGTAGATCGTCCTTTGATCTGTACTTAGCAATATGGCTTCTATCCCCAGATTTTCATCCACTGATCTACAGACCGACTTTGGGAAGGATGGTTCGTCCCTTGTACTGCACTTTAGAATTACACTTCTACCTAACTTGAGTGCGTCTTTTAATTGATAGACCTTCTTCTAGAAACACGGTTTGTCCTTCAAACCGTCGTTTAAGGACTCCGCTAGCATGGTTTCTAGAATCTTTTTTTGGACTTTGACGAATGATGATGCAGACTGTCTATCTACTCCTCGCTAGGAGAGAGTGTACATGATTGTTCGCAGTATAATTTACCCAACTTTATGAGTCGGGGTCGAATCCACAGGGAATAGGGAGAGATCTCTATTAAAGTTGTATATCAATATAAACTAAATAGCATCATTGCATTACCATTCATAAAGTAAATGTTTGAGGGAAAATGAGATCACTATATGATTCTAAAGCAATATCAAGATGGGGTAATGTGAGTTGGAGAAACAATGAGAGCAAGTACTAAGGATATGCAATTAATGGGGCGTCGATAGGATTGGGGTTAATCAATAAGTCTAAGGAGTCAACTACTAATATGAATAGTCATGGACAAGGTTATACCTGATGTTTTTTGACCACTTAGGTATATTCTACTTGGGTTCTTTCAAACGCCAAGCTCACATAACAAATTACCCATATTGGCTTGGAGAAGAATTAAGCTATTTGTGGCCTTAATCCTAGAATTGATTTATAAAAATGGGTTTTGGCTATTTCTATCCCAACCCCACTCTTACAAAACTCAAATCCACACTAATACATTCTCACCCATATCCTACTTCCTTTTGTCAAGCAAAAACAAGATACGTAAACACAATCTATATTTGCAATCATAAAAAATTTCAATTAAAACTTAGAGAAAGCATTAGATTCATGCATAATAAGTGATTTTAAGACTAAATCAATAACACCCAATCAAATCTAAACACATATCAAGAACATACCTCTAATAATCAAATTAGCTACTCATGAATGTAATAAGAGAATAAATCAACAAGAGATTCATTATCATTCATCATTGAGTAGTAAATTTAAGCTTCAAAGTATGCTTCAATGGTGAATTCTTACCCAACAAATTGAAGAAGAAGAAGAAGACTAGCTCTCACTTCTCTCTATATTTCTCTCTCTACAAAATTGCTATTCAATAAGTATTTTTTTTCACAAATTAAAGTGTATACAAATTAGGGAAATCCTACTCTTCTTTATGCTGCACAGATTTCCATTTTGCCTTTAGAAGCTTCTAGAATATTCTTTTGTCAGATCTAGACAACTTTACCCTTCTTGGCACAGCCTTACTTGCGCGACACCTGTGTTTCGCATGTGGCAATCTGTGAGATGCAGTTGCTTCACAAGTCATGTCAAACTGCCCATCTTGGCTTCTGTGTTTGAACCTGTATTTTACAGGTGCCAGGTTGCATTCCGCAGTTCTTCTTCAACTTCAAGGAAATGCAACTCTGCGCCTCACTTGCATTTGGCTAGTGTCGGACCTGCAAAACGCGGGTCTTCTACTTCTATCACTTGCTCTTTGTTGAATTCCTTTGCTTTCTTTGTTTGAGCGTAATACCTGCAAAATCAAAGGAAAAAAGGCATAAAACCTTCCTAGATGAGTTGAAAGTAAAGTAAAAGCTCATGCTTAAAAGCCTAATGAGTTGGAAATCTCAAACTCATCAAATCCCCAAACCTGAACCATTACTTGTCCTCAAGCAAGGCATTTCCTCATGATTGAGATATTGAATTCAGCATGGCATAAGACAAGAGCAAAGCACTAAGGACCCCTAACACCTAGGACAACCCCAAAATTGCACAGTAACTCAATACAAGAAAAGACTCTAACAAGTTGCACACTCTTCAAGAGATGACCACAAGCAATTGGCACACTTGCACAAATATTTTCTTTCATTCTAAATAAGGGGCGTAGTTCATCAAAACAAGCTCAAGTAGCATCTCAAGTCATTAACAATTCACAAAGTTTGCGTTAAAGTTCAGTACACATTTTCCCCAATCACACCTTTTAATTTAAAATAAATTTAAGTATGTACCCCAAGAAAGCGATGCTACTCACACCAAGAGAAAATCCCCTTCATTTATCATGCATTTATCACATGGGGATTATAGAATAAAGCAAATACGCTCACTCTCACAAAAAAATTCAAGTGCATGCAAAAATTGACCCATAGGCTTTCCCTTCATATACCTCGCTACTAATATAGAGTTGCTACACTCAAAATCACTATGTACTTGCGGGTTATCGTGAAGGCTAGGGGTAAGGGTAGGAAAAATGTTTAGTTGTAGTGACTAGAACCTCCCTAATTCCTTTTGTGAATGCTTTTCAAATATTCCACTACATTGATGAACTTACTCCACCTTATCTGTCCTTATTTATCATTCTCATTTCTTAAAAAAACCCTCATTATAAACCCTTGGGCTCCAATGGGCCTTATATAAGCAAGAGGTAGCACCTTTCAAGAATTCTTTTTCTTCCAATAAGGTTTTTCAACCAACCGTTTCCTTCGTTTGATCATAATTTAGTATTACCTCTCATTAAAGCTCACATTTTCTTTCCCTTTTTTCAAACCCCCAAACTTAAGTTTTTGCGTCATTTATTCCTTATCTCTCCCCATATTTTTGGCTTCAAGCCCCATTTTTCATTCTTTCAACATTAGCACTTAGGGAAGATGGGTGCCAAGAGAGGGATTACAAAAAGGTACTAGGTTTGTAATGTGGTTTTTAAAGTAAAGGGTTAAAAGCTCTAATATTGTTTAGCAAAGATAGACATTCAAGGAGGTCATTTTTGGTGAAGTGACTTATCCAAAGAAGGCCTAAGCTCATGCTCTAAGTGCAACCACATCTAAAATTTCGCCTTGGGTCACACTTAGGGAAAGTTCTAAACAATTATACACACACAAGAATTCAACTAAATACCTCACAACACAAGGAATCACAATCCAAGGAGTGTACATACTTTCAAAATCGCATCAAAGGTATGACTTTAGACAAGTTAGCATGTGAGTCAAAAAGCCAACCAAGGAATGTACAACTCATGACAAGAGAGTGCTCAATTTGCAACTTCAAGTGCCCCTTTTTTTCTCAAAACTCTTTACAGAGACAATAAAAAGAATTTCGGTAGAACCTCTTAAAGCAAGTGCAACAAAAGACTCAAAAAGATGCTAGACTTGGCATTTTCCCTTAAGAAAGTCCCCTCTCAATCTATCATAGGAAAATACCACCCGATTTGATACAAAAGAAAAGAAATAAAAATTTTCTCCTTAGCGAAGAACTGTGGTAAAGAAAACCCTTGGAGTTTATTCCTACCTACTATGAATAAAGGCGAATTTTTTTTAAAACATGGGTCATCATGGAACATTTGGAAAAGTAGAATTGACCCATCAATGCAACCAACATTATCAACACAACAATTCCATTTTAACACATGCCCAACAAATGCATTTAACATATTTAAAACAAAACAAGCCCAATGAGGGAATTCATTCAACTAAGCAGATATTCAAAAATATCAACACAATAAGAAATTAAACCCGACAAGGGAACAATAGCTAATAAGCAGCTAACAAGAGAGACACATCCCACCCTCAACTAAGAATTAACATTGTCCCTAATGTAAAAAATTAAAATTAGGATGGGTAAGAACTCCCTAATCCGACGACTCTTTAGCATCATCATTAGCCTCCTCATTCTCCTCACCCTCTCCTCTCTACTCAGCTCCGTCCTCCTCATCAAATCCTGTAAATAAATCATCAATTGGTCCTCGGGCTGTTGCGGGGGCAGTCATGGCCTTATTAATGAAGCTCATGTCAGGGTCAGCCATAGGTGCTCTGTTTTGGAGCTCTCTCACATCAGCTCAAAGAAAGGAGATTGCTCCTTCAACCACATCCATATGGGAGCATAATTTGTTCAAGCTATTGAAGACATCCTTCATCGACCTTTGTATAAGAGCGGGTAATTCTTGAGCAAACCTTAGGAGTTGGTTTTCATGTGATCTTGTCATCTCCGCTAGATTTTGGATTCCACTTGGCTGAGAGGATGAAGAAGAAGGTGAAGGCCCATGGTATGGTGCCTCTCCAGAAGCATGCCCTGATATCTCAGAGTTTGGCTCATTCAGATCGGGAGCAAAAGGGGTCTCGTTGATGTCATGTGTGGTGGAGCCCTCGAGTGTGTCCCATGCTTGCATCCACTTTCTTTTGCTTTTAGGAGCATCCAAGTCCCTTTTTTTGTCAATAGCAATGACACCAATGACAAATATTGCTTTTTCATTGGGAAATAGTGGAATTCCCACTTTTTGGCACAATTGGCTGATGAGAATAGTGTATGGAATTGAGATCGCTTTTTGTTTGGCCTTTTGCTTCATTTGAGTAGCCACCACATCATCAAAATTGATGGGCACCCCTAACATGATGCAATAAATGAGGATAGTCTCCTTAAGGTTCACCACTGGTCATTCTTAGATGGCATGATACGGTTTCCTACAAATTCCAGCAACAATTTGGCCTAAATCTTCGAGTCCTGCCTCGCAATTTCACCCCCCCATGGTGGCCCATATTGGCTAACCATTGGTGATAATGCTTGCCACCCAATCGAACTAGTCCTCTTTAGCTGTCATCCTCACCGCAAACTCTGTCCCTATGTCAAGCTTATCCTCCCAGAAGATGGAATTGATAGCATCAAGAGTGATGTCCACTTCTACACCCCAAACCATGACTGAAGGAAGGCAAAGGAAATCATCAACCCTCCCTTTATGCTTCATTGCATCTTGCCTTACTTGGTATGAAGCATAGAACTCCAGCACAAGATTTGGATAGTAGTTTGGTATAGGCTCTGTGAACATGTGCCACTATCTGTCATTGAAATGCGTGTTGATGTTCGGGAAGTCATCCCCTAGCCCAACAAAGTCAAAGTGCTTTTCTATGGTGATTGGACTCTCCACACATATGATGTAGTGCACTTTCATGCCAGGTATACACATGATAATAGCATCCCTAGTGTTGGTGGAGGCTGGGGTTTCTTTGGCTTTTCCCTTCCCCTTTCTTTTTCATGTGGAAAGAGCCTTCCCTTTCTCTGTTTTCCGAGAAGATGTCATATTGATGCAAGATAATGTTAGTGCCACAATCATACCAAACTTGTTTTGTGGTTTTCTATAAGAGAAGTAAACGAAAACAACTACGCTATGATAAGTAATAAAAAATAGAAAGATTGGAAGTCAACCAAGATGAAAGATCAACATTAATAACTAGCAGCACCTATGTTGCACCTGCATTTCACAGGTTGAGACCCACGATTCATTTTTGATAATTTCCAAACTATACCCCTCTTAACGAGAGAGCGTACACGGTCGTTGCTTAAAATAAATATTTCCGGCGGATGTCGGGGTTGAATCCCACAGAGATAAGTGAATGATTTACACAAGCGTTGTTTAGGATATTTGAATTAACTTGCACCAATCAAGGGAAATAAAACAGTACATTTTTGGGGGGAAAATGAAATCAACAATATTATGGATTCTAAATTAGATAGCCAATATAGAAAGTAACCAAAATTGATAGGCAATGATGAGTGAATACTAGAGGTGTGGTGTACATGGGGTGTTAATCAAAAAGGGACATGCTAGACCATCAAATCATTGCAAATAAGTGTAAATGACGCCCTATGTTTTTCAACCTCATGAGCGCCTTTTTCTCGAGTCCTTTCGAACCTCAAGACACAATTTAATCGACCTAATATAGTTTTGGTCAATAGTTTAATTATTTCTAGCCATCAGCTACTAATTAGGATTGTGAATATGGGTTTTGGCTATTTCTAGCCCAACATCGCACCATCACATCCATTCCCACCATCAAATTCTCTCCCAATACTTAATTCTTCTTTTTCAATCTGAAATTATGTAAGAACACTAACCCATAGTAGCAACTATGGACTATCAATTATAAATTGGAGAGAATTCAATAAATTTACACTAATTAAGCAATATTAAGATGAATCTAGTAATACCCAATCTAATTAAGCACTTATCATCACACACCTCTAGTTGATAATTTAGCTACTCATGATTAAGAAACTAAAGAGTATATTCATTAATAAACTAAATGATTTCATTACTAAGAGTAATAAGAATCAAACTCAAAATATGTCTGCAACAATGGTTATAACTTGCTAAGGAAGAAGATGAAAATAGGAAAAGTAATATCAAAAAATCTCCTCTAATGGGATTCTTCTCTCTAAAAAGTGAAAAGAATGTTCAAAAAGCTAAAAGTGAGATATGTATAGAGTACTTTTTTCTAGACTATATACACAAATAGGGCAACAAATCTCCTATTTTTTGGTGCTAGACGTAATTGCCCCTATTTATGCATTTTTCACTTGCGTTGGACCTGGTGGTTCACCGGTTGCAATCCGCAAACCATCGTTCATTTTCTTCTTCACTCCTGCAATGTTCCAAGACCATTTGGCGGTGCCTTCAACAGTTCGCGGGCTTCGATTCATGATCTGCCGATTAATTTGCTCCTTGGTCAAGCAAGATCCAGCACCTGCCGGCGATTGAACTGGCGAGTCTCCGATTGATGTTTGTGGCCGTCGGTTGCATTTTCTCCTCAAACAAGTGGTTACCTGCATTTGGCCGGCGTTTCGCCAGTGTCCTCCGCCGGAGCACCGATTTTCACCCGATTTTATCCTTTTTACTCCACTTCTTTCTTTCTCATCAATTTAGATACCTACACATAAAAAAGGTAAAAAGGGCATAAAATTTATCTAAATGACTTGAAAACTAAGCTAAAGCTCATTCTTAAGAGCCTAATGAGTCGGTAAATTACCAACTATCAGATTCGCAGGTGTACAGTAGGGCTGTAACAGAACACTCTGCCAACAAGTCCTTTCCCTGTGCTGAACTGCGTTTTATAGGTTGTGATATGCGGTTCCCCAACCACGACTCACAAGTGCATGGTAGTGGCCAGCATTACTTTTCTTGCTTATGAATTTGCCATTTTCGCACAAATATGATCACAACACATCTAACAGGTACTCAGACATCCACAAAAGATTCATCAACCAATTAGAACAACCACAAACCATTGGGACCACTCAATGCCTTACCTTAAGAAGGATGTTACCCCGTCTATCATTGAGAAACGTCAGTGCCCAATCTACCCCAAAACAATCAACTCTACGTACTATCTCTACACACCACATTGGCAATTATAAGTAGCACAAAAGAACAAAAATAATGATTTTCACTTAAGAAAGATGTCAAGCTATCTATCATAAAAAAATTCATGTATTTCAAGCACACGAGTTACTCAAACTTCACCGCCAACTAATATTTCAAGTCATCAAATATATGCAAGAGAAAGTCCATTATAAACAAAATTTTCTACCCATTTTTCATAATTTAGCTTTCCCCATGTCACACCTCGAGTCTACACCCTGCGGGTAACACGGTACTTGAAGTCACAAGTGACCCCAAGTCAACCCCTGGTCTATCATACACTGGTATTCTAAGTAAAACATGCATAGAGGAAGCTTTGAAATAACAACATAAGAGAATTTAGTAAAATAAAACTAGAAGAAAACATAAAATTTAAAGCATCTGAAGTCTGAAATTAACTATGTGTCTGAAATCCCTCTAACTAATGAGTTGTTGGGACAAGTCCCCAGCGAACTCTAAGTCTAACTAAAAATAATAAATCAACTAAAAGAAAATGAAAAAAGGCCCTCGAATGATGAGGACTCACACTTCAGCTGCGGCGGAGGAGGATCTGAATCGCAATGACTAACGATGCTAAGTTTGGGAACCTGCAACTGTATCATGAAATAATACAGCATAAAAGTATGCGTCAGTACTTTGAATGTACTGAGTAAGTGGTAGAAAGCATAACTAAAATACCAAGTCTGAACTGAAATGACATACATTGATCAATAAGTTAATTGACTGAACTACTGAAGTAAACTGAAATGGTCAAGATGACCCTGTCTGGTGGTCAAAGACATGTCCTAAGTCTGAAAGTTCTGAGTCTGAAATACAGTACTGACTGAGCTACTTATTCTGAAGCTGGATTGGACTGACTAGTGGGAGAGTTTGTAACAAACAATGTAACCATGTGAGCTAGACGTGGAGTGATGAGCCCGCAAGTGTACGGGTTGTACAAGTAATATAGTGACCCTTTTTAAGAACCGGAATGTCGAACCCACAGGGACTTGACTACAGGGTAAAACCTTTTCGAGTGTTAATTTACTATAACTCTAATAATGAACACAACAGTGTAAAGAAAAGTTTTTATATTTTGTAAACTATTTTTATACTAAAGTAGAGTATTTATACAATTGAGTCTGAACTATGAATGTGAGCATGCTG